>CM067320.1:27668316-27839262 GCA_034231615.1 Meghimatium bilineatum | reverse complement strand
TTAAAAAAAACAATTAAAACAAGTGTTACTTTAGAAACTTTGAATGAAATGTTTTTTAAATCGTACCCTTCCTGTGATTAACTCCCTTTTATCCGTGTATGGTAGCCCAGTTTGGTTTCCATCTGAGATATGACCATTAAAAAAAAAGTAATGGAAGCTGTGGTCAAAGCACGACCTCCAATAGAATACATAACTGAATATTCAAATATTAGACATAATCTGTGAACTTATGTACATTTTGAGATACTCAATATTTGTTTATAGACTTTTTTTTAGACTGAAAGTAAATTTAAATGTATTAGGCTATAAATGTAAAACAAAATGGTTGTATATCATATTTAGGACCTAGCGATCAATCCGCATTTTTGGTGGAAGTTAGATTGTATGCAATATTTATATATGCGGAAGACTACCATTGATTTCTGAGCGGTTCTACTGCTCGCCTTTAGCTTACTATTATCACAGTAACTGAAACGATCTCGTGATTGTGAGGAGAACTCACTATTTCGTGCACACCGAGTCCGACATTTAGATGCAAAACAGAACATTGAACAGTAAATGAATATAAAATATGGCCGTAAAATATAGAGTACTAAAACTATGGAATGACTCACAAACGTATGAATATTTGGTAGAATTAGTGTCATCACGTGTAGTGTCCTGGGTACAAGTCTTTTATTCACACAGTCTGACCGTGTTTGAGTGTACGCACGCTGCTTAAGTAGAATTCAGCCACAGAACGCTAAGCCATCTACAGGTAATTATTTAGTAGCCAAATACAGCATCATTTTTAGGTAATCATGTTGTAGTCTAACACTACACCATTTACAGGTAATCATTTAGTAGCTCAACTACACCGTTTACAGGTAATCATTTAGTAGCTTAACACAATACTATTTACAGGTAATAAATTAGTAGAATTAACACTTTTACAGGTACTTATTTAGTAACAACACACCATTACTTTTTCCAGGTAATCAACCAGTTATCACCCTATAAAACATTGAAGGTTCACGGATGTACTTTGACTTTGCAAACATTAGAAGACTTATTTCACACTACAGGCATCAGTATAATTCACCTGATTTTTAAAAAAAAAAAAACTTAAATATACATATTCTGTTTTTGGCTTCAGCACAATGTCTAAGTAAATGGTACAAATTAGCAGCACTAGATTACACACTAGTAAGAGTATGACATCGCCTTATAGTCGTCATAGGTCATGGCTTTTAGGGGTCCCTCGACAATATATAAATACATAATTTAATTCTTACTTAATAATAGTGTATAGTACTATTTGTAAGGGGGGGGGGGGCAAAATATAAATATTACATTAGATGCCTACATATGTTGAAATTTGATACTGTACATCGTTAACTTTTTACGAACCTAACACATGGTGGTACATGGAGGCCTATACACAACACTTCAAGTACATATTTTCTGATACCTGTTGTCAGACAGTCGGGAAAAGTCAAATGTGTCGCTTTAGAAAGCTGTTTTCCATTTAACAAGCATGTCAATTATTGAAGATGATGCAACATGATCAAGCTATAGACACATCAGCAAGAGACGGTTAAATAGCTTTCACATGCGGTGTATGCATATAATTTTTGCGATTTCGTGGTAGGTCAAAGTCGCTGACATTGATCTATTGGAAAGAACAAAACAGCCACATTATTTTGCATTCCATTCTACGAAGATTTGAGATGGCTGGGACACTCTGGAATGATGAAAGCATAATACCAAAAGATTTCCTTTATATGGAATTACAGTTGTGGAAAAGATCTACGGATCCACTTCTACTTCGGTACAAAGATGTATATCTACTTCGATACAAAGATGAATGTCTACTTCGATACAAAGATGTATATCTACTTCGATACAAAGATGAATGTCTACTTCGATACAAAGATGAATGTCTACTTCGATACAAAGATGTATATCTACTTCGATACAAAGATGTATATCTACTTCGATACAAAGATGTATATCTACTTCAATACAGAGAAGAATGTCTACTTCGATACAAAGATGTATATCTACTTCGATACAAAGATGTATATCTACTTCGATACAAAGATGTATATCTACTTCGATACAAAGATGTATATCTACTTCGATACACAGATGTATATCTACTTCGATACAAAGATGTATATCTACTTCGATACAAATATGAATGTCTACTTCGATACAAAGATGTATATCTACTTCGATACAAATATGAATGTCTACTTCGATACAAAGATGTATATCTACTTCGATACAAAGATGTATATCTACTTCGATACAAAGATGTATATCTACTTCAATACAGAGAAGAATGTCTACTTCGATACAAAGATGTATATCTACTTCGATACAAAGATGTATATCTACTTCGATACAAAGATGTATATCTACTTCGATACAAAGATGTATATCTACTTCGATACACAGATGTATATCTACTTCGATACAAAGATGTATATCTACTTCGATACAAATATGAATGTCTACTTCGATACAAAGATGTATATCTACTTCGATACAAAGATGTATATCTACTTCGATACACAGATGTATATCTACTTCGATACAAATATGAATGTCTACTTCGATACTAAGATGAATGTCTACTTCGATACAAAGATGTATATCTACTTCGATACACAGATGTATATGTCTACGTCGGTACACAGATGTATGCAGACATGATATGAATGACGTGGACATTAATAAGGAAAAATGCCAACACGCTGATATGGATCATTTTACAATATGAAAGAGAAAGATCAGATATACCGACAAATGAGAAAATTAAAGCAAATAGTTTAAGGACTGCCGTTCGAAAAGATACACAACAGGACACAATAGTACAAGTGATCCTGAGATTTCATGTGCACTGAAGATTGGCTCAGCTTGCTGTTTTTCATGGATTGTATCTCATGCACATTCTTATTCTTTGGTAGCATATCCCAGTGATTTCCAACCTTTTTTTGGACCTTCCTTTTTTTGACAAATGTTCCTACGTGTCCTCCCCCCACCCTCCTACAGTTTCTAAAGGAATTTTATTGTCTTTCTGTACACATCGCTAATGTATTGTAAGTGTTATCGTTATACTTCTTCTTGTTTATTGTTCAATAGGTCATCTGTGGTTCTCCACTTTAAAAAAATTCTCAGTTGTCCCCCTTCAGTCTCCGTGGATTCTAGGTGGAGCCATATGTCCCACATCGAGACCCAATGAAATATCCTATTCAGACATAACATCTGTAAAGTAGCAAAGACAGCGGAAGAAAACAATCTGCAGGATACCTTAAATCAGGGTTATTCAATTGGCGGCCCGCTGGCCAAATCCGGCCCGCGGAGATCTGGTAAATGGCCCGAGAAACATTGCTAAAACAGTGAAATAAAGTTATAAAAAAATTAAATGTATAATATCATTCAATGTGTTTTATTATAAATCTGGCCCGTGATGATCACCATTTTCTACATTTTGGCCCTCGAGTAAATATAGTTGAATAGTCTTGCTTTAAATGAACTACTATTTACAGATGACCAAGCACTAGTGGCATCATCAGAAGAAGAACTACAAAGACAAATAGATAGATTACATCAAAAATACCATACCTTTAATCATCAGAAGAAGAACTAGAAAGACAAATAGATATATTACATCAAAAATACCATACCTTTAATTTGAGGATAAATATAGAAAAGACCAAAGTAATGAAGATAGGAAGAACAGAAACACCAAGATATATATATATATATATATATATATATATATATATATATATATATATATATATATATATATATATATATATATATATATATATATATATATATATATATATATTGAAAACAACAGACTTAACCAAGTGACAGAATTCATATACCTAAGAAGTAATATAATAACAGACGGTAAGAGCAGTAAAGAAATACACAATAAATGTATTAAAGCATACCAAGCCCTAGGGCAAATGACACCCATCTTCAGAAACAAATACGTAGATTTAAACACCAAAATAACACTATTCAAAACGATTATTATGCCAACGCTGTGCTACCAACACCAAACATGGACAACGACAACGCAAGACAAACGTAAACTTGTGACAGCTGAAATGGCATGCTTACGCAGAATCCTAGGAATATCGGAAAGAGACAGGGTGAGGAATGAGGACATCCGACAAAAAACTGGCACCACCCCAATCTTAGAATACATCAAGAGACATCAGATCAAATGGTTTGCAAACATCAGCAGACTACCATCAGACAGCATACCACGGCAAGCTATGCTACACAGATACAGCGAAGGCAGACCAAGAGACCGACCACGAAAACGATAGACCACTGAAATAAAAGAGGCGATAAATTCCACAATATACTCAGCACTAAGAGGGCCGTCTCCAGAAAACTCTTATACCCCTGACGCCGAAAGGTAACAAAGGGCTTCAGCGAATAGATAGATAGACATAACAGTCAACCAATAATTGTTTAGTATTATGATTTTCTAGACAATATTCTATGTACAGCATGTTGCCCTTTCTCACCCCTTCTTATCGCACAACAAACATTCTATCGCGTGGATAAACGTAAAGTTACTAGAGCATTAGACGTAATTCTTACGCACTAGAATACAAATTTTCCCAGAAATCCCTGCACAGTAGAGTACACACACGTTTTCCCAGACAACCCTTCACATCTACATATTTAGAATATGACAAATTATACTGTCTGCGTCGAACATACACCGTGTAAATGAGAAAATAGAAACCCTCCACACAAAAAAACAACGTAGTGTTGTTATTCAAAATCACAGTAGCAAACAAAATCGTTGTATTGATTAAATCACATCTTGCCAGCTTGGTACAATTACAAAATCCGTTAAAAACCCCAGCGAATTCAGTTGTAACATAAGACCTGCACACACAAAAAAAACCCCCCAAAAAATCCACACAAAAAAACAGGTAATAATAGGTAATATTTCTGATGGCTACAAAGATGTAAAAAATATACCTAGATAAAAATCGACTGTCTGCTACTGTATCATAAGTTCGTAGTTGATGTTTGTTCCGTGTACCAGGTATGTAGATGGCTTAGCCGTGGCTTTAACCAGATATAAATTTGCATAGTAGATGTCGCTCCCTCATCAGTTTGGGCAGTTGCAAGTTACAATAATAAATATTTTCATTTATATGTTTGCTCATTTCATTACGATAGCTATAAACTTACAATTTATACATTGTTTAAATTCATTTACATGCTCGAAATTCAATTTATTATTGTTCTATATATTGTTGCATATCTAACTAGACGCATTATTAAATGATTATATTTTGAATTTTATTAGAATGTTGTCCCCTTATTGAATCTATTGTTTTCCTGTTACTCTTATTACACCAAATATCATCTTATCTTTATATTGCTCTGTGTATAGCTTGTATGATCTCATTTCTTTAAAACAATACTCACTACCACACATGTACACATATACACAATCTTTAGTATGACATATGTGCACATATACACAATCTTTAGTAACACACATGTACACATATACACAATAGTCACTAGCATACTTTACGCTGTGGCCCTTGTTTGCCTCGTCGAGGATGTTTTATTTGCCTCCGCATCTTTCAAGTTGTGGGAAACTTATCTCTGTCTGCTATATAACCTGGCATCTCGGTTTCATGCTTTGATTTTGACGTCGACTATTTTCGAGATAAGTATTTCAGAATTAAATTTATTTTATTTCACTTGCATTATATCTTATCTATTGTCACTTCTTTGGTGCACTTTCTCCTTTTTACTTGCCACTATCTTCCCCTCACACCTTCTTCTCCCCCGTCATGCTGTCCTATATTTGCTTTCTACGTCGTCCATTCACTATTGTCCTTCTCCCATTTTCTTTCCTTCCTATCACAATCATGACTGTCGCTATGTAAAATTTCTTTACTGTAGTCTTTGTCCTGATGAAGGTTTTTTTTTAGTCGAAACGTCTTCTGTCAATATGTGTCATTGTTAAGTTGTTTCATGACTTATTTTGGTAACACCTATTCCTATTTTTGTTCATTCTGATATTTTCCCTGTGTTATCCCAGCCAGCCATTTCATGTTTAGGGTTGTTACCAACACTGGAACTTTTATCCCGTAGAAATGTTCTCTGGAGATGGCCTTCCTGCGTGCTGTTTGTAACCTTGTTCCCTTGACCTCTTTGATTTCTGATCCATCTTTTATATAGTCTACCTCTGGCTTTATAGCCGGTAGGTATATGTGTCATGGCGATCTGTGGCATGATGTCTGTTGGTAATCTGGAAGTGTGTGAATACCGCTAGCACACATGTACACATATACACAATATTCACTAGTACACATGTACAGATTACAAACACACATACATAATTATATACACCAAGATTTATATTCAATTTACTTTCAGTATTTTATATATTTCATTATTTTGTATTATTTTCTGTTTCTTTATTTGAATATGTTCATTCCCCAGAAAACATAGGCAACTAGTATTGTCTGTGTGTGACAGATCACGTGGAACTATAATTGTCCGTGTGTGACAGAACACGTGGAACTATAATTGTCCGTGTGTGACAGATCGCGAGGAACAATTATTTTCTGTGTGTGACAGAACACGTGGAACTATAATTGTCCGTGTGTGACAGATCACAGGGAACTATTATTGTCTGTGTGTGACAGAACACGTGGAACTATAATTGTCCGTGTGTGACAGATCGCAGGGAACTATTATTGTCTGTGTGTGACAGATCGCAGGGAACTATTATTGTTTTCCGCCTCAACAAAGGTTTCTTTAGTCGAAACGTCATATGCCGTTGTGTTTAGTTGTTAGTTTGCCGTTTTTACATTTGAAACATTTGATTTTACCCATTTCCGTTCATACTAACATTTGAATTTTCAGACACTACGTCTATGTTAAATCGCATTAATTCCGTGTGACATGTTCTTTGTAGATAGTTGCCCGTAGCACTACTCTGTAATTTTATGTCGGTTCTATGCAAGCTTTAATGTTTCTTTCAGTATATTTAGTACGTAATTAACTACCTGTTTGTTTGTCAGAAGTCTGTCTTCCTCTATATTCTGGTCATTGTGGACGTCTGCGGTGGTTCGTCTTTATGCTCACGATATACACTTCTTGGAAAGAAACGAAGATCATGTAAGCAACACCTGACTGGTGCTTTGAGTCTACATACACTCAAATGACTGCTGGAACAGAGAGCGGAGAACTTATAATAATGCCCCGTGTACTATGATGCTAGTTTCTAATCAAGAATCTATCATGATGTTTGTGTAATTTTTTCTTCCATCGCTAATGATATTGTCTACCTTCTACAACCACAACCATGTGCGGATCCATCTTTCACAACCATGTGCGGATCCATTTTTCACAACCATGTGCGGATCTATCTTTCACAACCATGTGCGGATCCATCTTTCACAACCATGTGCGGATCCATTTTTCACAACCATGTGCGGATCCATCTTTCACAACCATGTGCGGATCCATTTTTCACAACCATGCGCGGATTCATCTTTCACAACCATGTGCGGATCCATCTTTTACAACCATGTGCGGATCCATCTTCCACATCCATGTGCGGATCCATCTTTCACAACCATGTGCGGATCCATTTTTCAGGTTGACGTTGTGCTTGAACTAGTTACCGGCACGACGTGGGTTAGTGGAACAACAAAGAAAACCTGTCGCAATGGCCATAGTGTGGCGCATGACCGAGAGGTTAAAACGCTAGTCTCACACGAGTGAGGTCTAGAGTTCGATCCCTGGTAAGGACTAGGTTTTTTTCTGTCGGAGGGTAAATTAAAAAACGCACCCTGTACATGACGTCGCGACAGCAAGAGCATGCGGCCTTTATCACACATCTATTCAATCCCCTCCCTGCAACGCCTGAACTGGTAAAATGCAGTATTGACATTTTTAAAGGGCCAGAGTTGTGTCCAGATGTCGACGTATGTTTCGGCGGCATTAGACTCGAAAAAACCGAGTCGGATGGCTGCTGGAACAGAGGGCGGAGCACTTATGGGAATGCCCCATGTGCCGTGAGGCGAGTTACTAATCAAGATTCTAACTATTCCCTATTTGCCTCTTGCAATATTGCTTTCATCTGGTATTTTATGCCATTTTAAGATATTCCAAATTACTGGCTTTCTGTAAGTTATTGCTTGTTTGTTTTCACTCTCTATTAAACAGATCGACGTGTTAAGCCGGAGATCATCGATACGTTATACTACAGCTTAAGTTGTATCATGAGGACATAATCGCGATCAAGTTATGCTACAGCTTACGTTGCACTATGAGGGTATATCCGCGACCAAGTTTTATTGCAGCTAAAGTTACAATAGTGGGCATATCCGCGACCAAGTTGTATTGCAGCTAAAGTTACACTATGTGGGCATATCCGCGATCAAGTTGTATTGCAGCTAAAGTTACACTATGTGGGCATATCCGCGACCAAGGAATATTGAAGCTTAAGTTGCACTATGTGGGCATATCCGCGCACAATTTGTATTGCAGCTTAAATTGCACTATGAGAGTATATCCGCGACCAAGTTGTACTACAGCTTAAGTTTCACTATGAAGGCATAACCGCGTCCAAGTTGTACTACAACTGAAATTGCACTATAAAATCATAATCGCGACCAATCACCATATAATACCTAACAGTATAGTCAAAACAAAGCAGAAGCAGCCTTCTTACATGATGTTGTAACGTGATGTCCTTCTTACATGATGTTTTAACGTGATGTCCTTCTTACATGATGTTTTTGATAATCTCTGTTTTTCATTGATCACTATTTTCATACATTGTATCGCCTGCCAACGCCGACAAACGTAATAATGGAATAATGGAAAACATGAATTTTGTTAGTCGGTCTTTTTTTTTTTGGCAAACGTCATTGCCAGAAATACACATCACTTTTCAGCATGCTTTTGATTAGCTTCCCTGGCTTGTGACAGCCTTCCGACAGATGTGGAGTTCGTATTAACTTTATGCTACCATGGTTTATCACCCACTATGCCCTTAGACTTAGGGACGAATAAACTCTATAGGTGAATTTCCGGGATGGAAACGTTATACATGAACTGTGCTTGGGTCGACCTACTATATCTCAAAGTCATGCTTTAGAGGTGTTTCCCTGTTAGTGTTCTTATTTTGTCTAATTATACGTTCTATTGTCACCTGTTATCAGGGATACAAAAGCCTTTACTGATTGAGAACCTAATTCTGGTGTGGGAGTTCACAACTGCAGAATTGAACTAGGGTTGGTTTTCTATCTTAGCTGAAGTTTTGTTCACCGACATTGTGAATACTTAATCAATTTCGAGCTTCTACATTTTTCTGCTGACTGGAACGATTTTACTTCCTGCTATTTCCTTTTCCACGTTATATGCTACTGGGACATGACTAAATTCATGATCTGTGACATGACTAAATGCATGATCTGTGACATGACTAAATGCATGATCTGTGACATGACTAAATGCATGCTCTGTGACATGACTAAATGCATGATCTGTGACATGACTAAATGCATGCTCTGGGACATGACTAAATTCATGATCTGTGACATGACTAAATGCATGATCTGTGACATGACTAAATGCATGATCTGTGACATGACTAAATGCATGATCTGGGACATGACTAAATTCATGATCTGTGACATGACTAAATGCATGCTCTGGGACATGACTAAATTCATGATCTGTGACATGACTAAATGCATGCTCTGTGACATGACTAAATGCATGCTCTGGGACATGACTAAATGCATGCTCTGTGACATGACTAAATACATCCTCTGTGACATGACTAAATGCATGATCTGTGACATGACTAAATGCATGCTCTGGACTATGAACACTGCTTTCGCCATGGCTTCCAAATTTGGTTGCCCCGTTTATAACCTCCTCCCCGCCCTTTGTTTTTTTCAAGCACTGTTCTGTCTTCACCGAGACATTATACTTCATAAACTGGTCTTACTTCATAGAAGATTAGCTTACTTCTTAATTTTTTCTCTTTTACGTTGACTCTCAAACTCCTGCTATATAGCAGGATGTAGTCCGGATAGTGGCGTAGTTTAATATATTGCTGTGATACCTGCGCCTTTCTGCTTACCATCCAACTTGAGCATGACTATTGGATCGCTTTTATCTATATAAGTGAATAGAAAATCCCACTCTCACAAACCACCACAGTAGCATCTTACGACATGCATGACACGTTATACTTTAGCTGTTCATACCTTCCGTTTCGGCACCTACAACACATCGGAGATTAGCTCAGCGATCTCTAAATTGTTCTGACAGACTTCTAACTGTAGTTATCTGAACCTGTCAGCTATGGTTCTTATGTGGATCTAACTGTGGTTATCTGAACCTGTCAGCTATGGGTTCTTATGTGGCTTCTAACTGTGGTTATCTGAACCTGTCAGCTATGAGTTCTTACATGGCTTCTAACTGTGGTTATCTGAACCTGTCATATATGGGTTCTTATATGGCTTCTAACTGTGGTTATCTGAACCTCTCAGCTATAGGTTCTGACCGGCTTCTAACTGTGGTTATCTGAACCTGTCAGCTATGGGTTCTTACATGGCTTCTAACTGTGGTTATCTGAACCTGTCAGCTATGGGTTCTGACAAGCTTCTAACTGTGGGTATCTGAACCTGTCAGATATGGGTTCTTATATGGCTTCTAACTGTGGTTATCTGAACCTGTCAGCTATGAGTTCTTATATGGCCTCTAACTGTGGTTATCTGAACCTGTCAGCTATGGGTTCTGACAAGCTTCTAACTGTGGGTATCTGAACCTGTCAGCTATGAGTTCTTATATGGCCTCTAACTGTGGTTATCTGAACCTGTCAGCTATGGGCTCTGACAGGCTTCTAACTGCGGTTGTCATCTGAACTTGTCCTGGGCTGTTTTGTAAATGGTAGGCATGTCTCGACAATACAATCCTGTGAACTCAACGGGAATCATCCTTCTAAAATGACACTATATGACTTTTCCCTTCATTTTCATTGGTGACTGTGTATACGTTGCGTCGACAGAAAATGCGAATCAGTGACATAAATAGTAAAAAACACCTCACTTTAGAATGATGAAACCCGATGAGTTCAATGGACTTTTGTGTAAGAACTCAATGTATGGACCAAGTGGTTCTGTTCAGAGATATTGTATGAGTAGCAGCAATCATTTCTCATTCTGGTCGCAGCGTACACAGCATGGAGTCGATTCTGAAAGTTTTGGCTAAATGTTTCTTATTGTTCTTCTGCGTTCATTGTTTGTTTATCGTATTTGGAGAAAGTATGATACTAAGAAAGACATATAGACAAAATTAAAAACAGGAGAAAGTGAAGAAGAATGGGGGAAATCTGTCCAGAAGGCTAACAACTCCTTCAGAAACAACCATGGGGAGCTGGGGCTACGAAAAAAAATAACATCAGAAAAGGGAGCCAGTGAGAGGGGGAAGTACGTGTTGATTAGACAGTCACTACTCAATCATTTATATTGGTGTGACACTGTCTCATATGAATTGTATTGCGTGCGAATCTGTGGCGTCAGTGCACAGCAACTTTAGAAGACACCCTATATTTATCAGTTATACGCTGACATGGCGACAATTTGAAAGAGAAATAAAACGGTGGTGAATGTGTAAAGTACGAAGAGAAAGTTTATGTGGGAGAAATCATTTAGGGAGACAGGATAAGAAAATAGAGCTTTTTGGTGAATGTGAGGGTTTGTTTGTTGTCTGCTATCGATCTCCAGAAATAGAGGTATTGTGCAATGAGGAACTTTCTTTCATACCCAGAAGACTAACTCCTTTAACTCTGGGCTGATGCTTTAAGAAGAAGCCTCCTACTCATAGGAATTATATCAGAACATATGTACGACTTTTTTTTTACACCATTTTGTATGTAGACATTGAATCACGTGAAGCCTGGATGCTTGTGTTTGGTATTACTGTTGGACGCCTCTGACCGCACAGCCATATGACAATAGCTTTATTACGGTTGGTGGAGGAGAGATATAGAAATATATAGAATGTTGGATGATTTAGTGAGATAGAGAACGAAATAGAAGAATGGCGAAGGAAGAGAGGGAGAGAGAGAATGAAAGAGAGAAATAGGGCAGGGAAGAATAATATATACACTGTCATTAGTTCTGTACACTTGGTTCAACAGCGTATTAATGTTTGAGAACAAGATATAATGATAAAGATGCGTGTCTCATATTTCCTTTCAAATAAGCCAATTAGTCAGATCGATATCGTGTGAAGTTTCATTTCACTGTATATTATAAATAAATTCAATTTCTTGTTAGTCATGAAGAAATTCAAGTCGATGAATGCGGTGATATCATATCAGATATTGTATATCAAATATGAATATTTAATGTTTTCTTCTGATGCAATTACTTTCTGTTGACGAATACACAGTGGAACTTTCTGTTGTTGAATACCCAGTGATACTTTCTGTTGATGAATACACATTGATACTTTCTGTTGAATACCCAGTGATACTTTCTGTTGACGAATACACATTGATACTTTCTATTGACTAATACCCAGTGATACTTTCTGTTGATGAATACACATTGATATTTTCTGTTGATGAATACACATTGATACTTTCTGTTGAATACCCAGTGATACTTTCTGTTGACAAATACACATTGATACTTTCTATTGACTAATACCCAGTGATACTTTCTGTTGATGAATACACATTGATATTTTCTGTTGATGAATACACATTGATACTTTCTGTTGAATACCCAGTGATACTTTCTGTTGACAAATACCCAGTGATACTTTCTGTTGACGAATACACATTGAGACTTTCTGTTGACGAATCCAGTGATACTTTCTGTTGACTAATACCCAGTGATAATTTCTGTTGACAAATATCCAGTGATACTTTCTGTTGACGAATACCCAGTGATGCTTTCTGTTGACGAATACCAAGTGATACTTTCTGTTGACGAATACCCAGTACTACTTTCTGTTTACGAGTACTTCGTCCATGTCTATATACATATATTTCTTAATTATGTTTCTATTGTTGTTGTTTTTATAGGTAAAATTTCCTTGCCTATCTCTATCATTATTATCATATAATATATGTAATATGTTCCTCCTTCATTTAAATTATATGATCGTTAATGATTGGTTCTAGGTATTGTGTGCTATATGTAGATATATTTTTATACTGTTTATATGTTGTTTATATGTAGATATATTTTTATACTGTTTATATGTTGTTTATATGTAGATATATTTTTATACTGTTTATATGTTGTTTATATGTAGATATATTTTTATACTGTTTATATGTTGTTTATAAACCAGCATCACGTCACACTCGACACTCGTATAAGTTCGCTCTTCCTTCCAGCATCTATCCAAGAGTATGCAGACACTCACTCGGATGTTGATTAAGTGATCTTGGATCTTCTCAGAGAGGACATACTTGCTCCCTTCACTCATAGTCACCCCCATCTCTGTCATTCGTTGTATGTGCACGTTATCACTTCAAGTGTCGCTGTCTTCTCTCTGTAGTAAATCAATAACAGCCCTTATAAAATCGACACTATCTCTTTTCAATAGTGTGCCATAAACCGGAACATTGCTTGCCAATGAGTCTGCTCTTCCGTTGCATCGAATCCCTGCATGACCAGGGCAGTATATCCATGTCACAGGTCGGACAATTGAGATGTTTAAGATGCATCAGCCATTCTTTTGTTAATATGAAGCTTTCTATCTTACGAAACATGATTTAGGAGTCCGAGAGTACTTTGTTGGTTGATATTAAACAATGTTACTTCATTATGAAATGAGATGTTTTCCTCATTAAAACGCGTACTCATGTACGTGACACGTTAGAGGGGTGTTTACAGCGTCAAATGTACGTGACACGTTAGAGGGGTGTTTACAGCGTCAAATGTACGTGACACATTAGAGGGGTGTTTACAGCGTCAAATGTACGTGACACGTTAGAGGGGTGTTTACAGCGTCAAATGTACGTGACACGTTAGAGGGGTGTTTACAGCGTCAAATGTACGTGACACGTTAGAGGGGTGTTTACAGCGTCAAATGTACGTGACACGTTAGAGGGGTGTTTACAGCGTCAAATGTACGTGACACGTTAGAGGGGTGTTTACAGCGTCAAATGTACGTGACACGTTAGAGGGGTGTTTACAGCGTCAAATGTACGTGACACGTTAGAGGGGTGTTTACAGCGTCAAATGTACGTGACACGTTAGAGGGGTGTTTACAGCGTCAAATGTACGTGACACGTTAGAGGGGTGTTTACAGCGTCAAATGTACGTGACACGTTAGAGGGGTGTTTACAGCGTCAAATGTACGTGACACGTTAGAGGGGTGTTTACAGCGTCAAATGTACGTGACACGTTAGAGGGGTGTTTACAGCGTCAAATGTACGTGACACGTTAGAGGGGTGTTTACAGCGTCAAATGTACGTGACACGTTAGAGGGGTGTTTACAGCGTCAAATGTACGTGACACGTTAGAGGGGTGTTTACAGCGTCAAAACAAAACATCTACGTTTTAGAACTAGCGTCATTTATCTAAAAGAATGAATTCATGTGGAAAAATCATGCAGCAAACAGGACACGGAAGACGTGTTGATTCAAGGTGCAACGATTATGTGCAATCTGCGAGGAACTGGTTAGAATCCTGGGTACAGTACAAGTAGACGCAACCGCATGTTTAATTATTTCTCTTGTCTATTTTTGTAAATTTTATGTTCATCGTTCAATAATTGAAATATTAATTTTTTTAGGATTGGGTTTCGGGTTAGTTATGTAAAACACAACCATCTTAACCCTAGCCCAAACCCTAAAATAAATTTATATTTAATTATTAAATGATGAACATGAAATCTACAAACACAGACAAGGGAAATAACTCGACTACGTGGTGGCGTCTACTTGTATTGTGCCTAATCCTGTTGTCTCCATAATTTTTTAATCAATAAATTATCGATACTTTTATATTTTATTCATTTACTGAATTCATGTGGCTACAATCTGCCATAATGTTAAAAAAAAAGAGAGAGACGTACGGTATGCGTCACTTAACACCCTGTAAGAAATCATATCCATGTTCATTTGAAAAGCATCTAAAGTGTATACACTCTATGTTTATATGTGTGGTATGGGGATATATTAAGAGATTAATCATTTATACATCAATGAACACCTGACCGGAACTATGAGTCTACATACACTGGCATGGCTGCTGGAGCGGAGGGCGGAGCACTTATGGGAATGTCCCGCGTGATGTGAAGCCAGTTTCTAATCAAGAATCAAGAATCATTTATACATTGTGGTCTTTGTTACCTCTAATATTTTATGGTAGTGTGTCCTGATATAACCTAATTGGACTTTGTTGTCTGCTAGTTGAAAGGAACACGTTTCTCAAAAAGGTAAACTCATTAACTACCTACCTAGTAGTTCAATGAAATTTCTTTAGTATCATTGTAATATAACAGTAGTGCATTGATACACATTTAATATCACTTGCTATAGCAGCAGTCCATGATATACCTTTAGTATCACGATATAACAGTAATTCACTGAGGTCTCTTTTATTATCAATTGATATAACTTTAGTCTACTGATGTATCCTTAGTATCATTTGATATAACATTAGTCCACTGATATACCTTTAGTATCACATGATATAACATTAGTACACTGATATACCTTTAGTATCACTTGATGTAACATAAGTCCATTGGTAAACCTTTAGTATCACATGATATAACAGTAGTCCACTTGTGACAAAATAGTGTAAATGACTATCTGAAGACGTATGTGAAGTCAAAAGGTTCCACATATATCTGTTTAATTCAGTTTACAGCATCAATAACTTTCAGTTTACAACATCAATAACTCTCAGTTTACAAATCAATAACATTCAGTTTACATCAATAATTCGGTTTACAACATCAATAACTCAGTTTACAACATCAATAACTTTTAGTTTACAACATCAATAACTCTCAGTTTACAAATCAATAACATTCAGTTTACAACATCAATAATTCGGTTTACAACATCAATAACTCAGTTTACAACATCAATAACTTTTAGTTTACAACATCAATAACTCTCATTTTACAACATCAATAACTCTCAGTTTACAACATCAATAACTCTCAGTTTACAACATCAATAACTCTCAGTTTACAGCATCAATCACTTTCAGTTTACATCATCAATAACTCTCACTTTACAACATCAATAACTTTCAGTTTACAACATCAATAACTCTCAGTTTACATCAATAACTCTCACTTTACAACATCTATAGCTCATGGATATATGTACTGGTTCTGTCTTGCGATCTGCGCTACGTAATCGTTGTCTCTAATCTCCTTCTATCTAACTTCGCCAGTTTCTCCAAGCCTTTAGAATCGTATCCCGAACTTTGTCATCAGCTCAATAGTATTCCCCAGGTTCTCATTCCACAGTTGTCCAGCTGTTCGGCAGTGTGTGATCGTATGTCTGGTATTTTAACCAGATGCTTCCATGCTACCTAATTCCAGACAACGCTCAAGTTGTCTGATAGCCAAGATCATATTGTGGTGTATTGTGTCTTAATGAGATACCTAACTTCTTGAGCTAATCCACTTGTCACTATCCCAGACACATCGTCCGAGGTAACTCTCATCTCTCTTTGACCAATATTCTCTGACCTATCTCTCCCGACTGTCCAGGGGGTCTCTTTAATGTCACTCTGATATAACAGTAGTGTACTGATATATCTTTACCATCAATTGATATAACATTAGTCCACTAATGTAACTCAAGTATCACTTGATTTAACATTAGCCACTGATGTATCTTTAGTTAACTTGATTTAACATTATCCACTGATGTATCTTTAGTTAACTTGATTTTAAAGCTCGTAGGTTGTGCGCAACTTCAGATTTTCTTGTAAACATATCCAACCCTCGATTTCTTCTTCTTCAGCGTTCATTCTCAAACTCCTGCTGGATCTCTATTGCAGTAGGACAATGGCCCTTTTAGATTTCCAGCAGGATATAGTCCAGAGAATGGAAATGCGTTGTGTCGCCGTTTTATTTGCGCCAATGGCCCGACACATCTGTCTTCGGCGGGCAACCCTCGATTTGAGGCTGCACTTCACATCTTCCATCCAATAAAGGAACATATCACTTCTTCCATCCACTAAAGGAACATATCACTTCTTCCATCCAATAAAGGAACACATCACATCATCCATCCAATAAAGGAACATATCACTTCTTCCATCCAATAAAGGAACACATCACATCATCCATCCAATAAAGGAACACATCACATCATCCATCCAATAAAGGAACACATCACATCATCCATCCAATAAAGGAACATATCACATCATCCATCCAATAAAGGAACATATCACATCATCCATCCAATAAAGGAACATATCACATCATCCATCCAATAAAGGAACATATCACATCATCCATCCAATAAAGGAACATATCACATCATCCATCCAATAAAGGAACATATCACATCATCCATCCAATAAAGGAACACATCACATCATCCATCCAATAAAGGAACACATCACATCATCCATCCAATAAAGGAACATATCACTTCTTCCATCCAATAAAGGAACATATCACTTCTTCCATCCAATAAAGGAACACATCACATCATCCATCCAATAAAGGAACATATCACATCATCCATCTAATAACTTTTATGAGCACTGAGTTAACAAGCCTCTTCTCATAACATAAAGAGTTGAACCTTTTCGATATTAAATTCTGTAGAAGCCTCCCATTGCACACAAGTAAGCAAGAGTTCAATAGCTCGTAATCGCATGAGATACACGTAGAGAAACAACTTTCTGATATTGAACACACAAACTTTCAGTCACAATGTCTATTCTGTAACTGTTCTTCGATCTAACCAGTACAGCAGCTTTAAATATAATAGCTTACAATACGGTAGCTTACAATACGGTAGCTTACAATACGGTAGCTTACAATACGGTAGCTTACAATACAATAACTTCCGGTCATAGCGGGAGATGGCGGTTTGCAATCTCTGCTTGTCGAAAAGGAAGCAAGGTTTCTGTGTTCAGTGGTTTTTCTAGATGGGCTACGTGATTTATTTTCTGAATGGGATAGATTAGAACACGGCTTAACCATTTAGAGTCACTGAAACGACATTATGACTGGATTAGCGACCAGACAGTGTAGAAATAATATTAAGTAATATCGCTCGTAGGAAACAATGAAGAGTTCTCATTAGACGCTATTACACAATGGATGTAATAAAGCATACAAAGCCGTAGGGCAAATGATACCAATCTTCAGAAACAAAAATGTAGACTTAAACACCAAAATAACACTTTTCAAAACGATTATTCGCTGTGCTACCAATACCAAACATGGACAACGACTGCATAAGATACTTAAACTTGTGACAGTTGAAATAGCATGCTTACGCAGAATCCTAGGAATATCATTAAGATAAAGAGTGAGAAATGAAGACATTAGACAAAGAACCGACACCGTCCCAATCTTGGAATATATTAAGAGCAAGCAGATCAAATGGTTTGCAGACTACCACCAGACAGCAAGCTATGCTACACAGATACAGTGAAGGCAGACCTAGAGGCCTACCTTGAAAACGATGGACCACCAAAATAAAAGAGGCTACAAATTCCGTAATATACTCAGCACACAAGAGGGTCATCTCCAGAGAACTCTTCTACCCCAGACGCTGAAATGCAATAAAGGGTTTAGGAATAGATAGATATATAGACAATACAATAGCTTACAATACAATAACTTACGATACAATATCCTACTGTACAATAGTTTACAATACAATAGCTTACAGTACAATAGCGTATAATACAATAGCTTACAATTCAATAGCTTACTATACACTAGCTTGCAGTACGTTATCTTACAATACCATATCTTATAGCACAGTACCTTACAATGCAATCGCTTACAGTACATTTCTTACAAAACAGTAACTTACGGTATAATAACTTACAGTGCAATAGAATAGCTTACAATATAGTAGATTACAGTAAACTGTCTTATAATACAGTAATTTACAGTAGCTTACAGTACATTATCTTACAGAACAGTAGTTAACATTGCGGTAACTTAAAATAGACTAGCTTACAGTACAACATCTTCCAAAGAAAAGCGTAGCTGGTATCTACCAAAGCATAACTATTTTAACGATTTGTGAATCGATCTACGTACGTACACGACATTTAGATCAAAGCCAAGCTGGCATGCTTGTCAGAGCGGTTTAATCACTAGACATCCACATTGTATAGATTTACTAGAAGAACAGTGTTTTCTTGGCAACATTGTTACCGGAAACCAACTTTTTGTGTCAATTCCAACTGAAAAATTAGAAAGCGTGGAATGAACGCCTGAATAAGCATGCCGCCATAACGTGCTCGGTCCTTTCAAACGGCTGAAGGTGTCATCGACCAAGCACTTATACTTTATACTCGTCATAGTCATCCGTAATTCTTAAATGTCCGTCGTTTAAGAAATGTTGTGCACATAGAATGACACAATTGTTTACAAAGACTTATCTTAAAAGTGTAATTTCCAGTGCAAATTTAAGGCAGTTCAAAACTTTTATTAACACAATATTGAGGGATAAAAGTTTCAGTGTCAGGTAACAACCTTAAACAGAAAATTGGGGGCTGGAAAGTTGATAGTATGATGTTGGCAGTAGGCAATTTGGCAGTAGGAAATTAGATTTTAGTCAAGTAGAGAGTAGGCATGGTGTCTATAAACAAGTTGTTAGTAAGCTAGTAGACAGTTGGCAAGTTAACAATAGGTAAGACGACAGGAGGCAAGTAGAAAGTAGGCAGGTGAACCGTGAGCAAGTTGACTGTTAGCAAGTAGACAGTATGCAAGTAGATAATAAATTGAAAGTACGCGATTTGACGGTAAGCATGTAAACAGTAAAGGTGATTTTTAAGCTGTTCATTTTTGTGCAAAGTCAGGAGTTCCAGTATTGTTCTTTGCTCGTCTTTGGGGCCCGTGTTTCGTGTGATTCTATAGTGGTCTACTAATGGGACCCATGTTTTCGTGTGATTCTATCATTGTCCTACTAATGGGTCCCGTGTTTTCGTGTGATTCTATCATTGTCCTACTAATGGGTCCCGTGTTTTCGTGTGATTCTATCAGTCTCCTACTATTCTATGTGTCCTACTATTCTATGTGTCCTACTATTCTGTGTGTCCTACTATTCTGTGTGTCCTACTATTCTGTATGTCCTACTATTCTGTGTGTCCTACTATTCTATGTGTCCTACTATTCTGTGTGTCCTACTATTCTGTGTGTCCTACTATTCTGTGTGTCCTACTATTCTATCAATGTCCTACTATTCTATCAATGTCCTACTATTCTATCAATGTCCTACTATTCTATCAATGTCCTACTATTCTATCAATGTCCTACTATTCTGTGTGTCCTACTATTCTATCAATGTCCTACTATTCTATCAATGTCCTACTATTCTATCAATGTTCTACTATTCTGTGTGTCCTACTATTCTATCAATGTCCTACTATTGTGTGTGTCCTACTATTCTATCAATGTCCTACTATTGTGTGTGTCCTACTATTCTATCAATGTCCTACTATTCTATCAATGTCCTACTAGTCTATCAATGTCCTACTATTCTGTGTGTCCTACTATTCTATCAATGTCCTACTATTCTATCAATGTCCTACTATTCTATCAATGTCCTACTATTCTATCAATGTCCTACTATTCTGTGTGTCCTACTATTCTATCAATGTCCTACTATTCTATCAATGTCCTACTATTCTATCAATGTTCTACTATTCTGTGTGTCCTACTATTCTATCAATGTCCTACTATTCTATCAATGTCCTACTATTCTGTGTGTCCTACTATTCTATCAATGTCCTACTATTCTATCAATGTCCTACTATTGTGTGTGTCCTACTATTCTATCAATGTCCTACTATTCTATCAATGTCCTACTATTCTATCAATGTTCTACTATTCTGTGTGTCCTACTATTCTATCAATGTCCTACTATTCTATCAATGTCCTACTATTCTATCAATGTCCTACTATTCTATCAATGTCCTACTATTCTATCAATGTCCTACTATTCTATCAATGTCCTACTATTCTATCAATGTCCTACTATTCTATCAATGTCCTACTATTCCTCCAGTTTCTCAAAAACACATTTCGTTTTTAAGAAAATTGTAGGAATACTTGTTCAGTCCATAACTCGAGTGGTCTCTGTAACGATTTTAACAGGCAAAACGACGCTGCGATACATCCATTACTGGTTTAACTTCAAGTACTTTTATAGAAATAGAATTGTGTGGATGGTGTGTTTGTGTGTGCTAGCCATGTAGATAGTGAGACTGGTTGTGTTATTAGTGAAGTGGATAATGAGAGAGATTGTGTGTTAGTGAGGTAGAGAGATTGTGTGTTATAGTGAGGTAGATAGAGAGATATTGTATGTTTAAGTATCCTCGTACCATTACCTGGTATATACATTACCTGGTATATACATTACCTGGTATATACATTACCTGGTATATACATTACCTGGTATATACATTACCTGGTATATACATTACCTGTTATATACATTACCTGGTATATACATTACCTGTTATATACATTACCTGGTATATACATTACCTGGTATATACATTACCTGGTATATACATTACCTGTTATATACATTACCTGGTATATTTACCTGAATGTTATCTTTTCTTTGTTCTCCTTCTGCTATCGTTCTCACACTCCTGGAAGTTGACAGAATGTGTCCAGAGACTGAATGAGCTGTTCCATTGCTTCAATGTCTGCGTCGTTATTTCACGCCCATCCGACTTCAGAGATGTATTATTCCGTCATGAACGAGACTGTGACGAGGCACATGAATAATAGTAAATGTATAACTAGCGAGTCACTGGAACTATCAGCCTGTACATGTGCTTTATGATCCCGAGCGCTTATGTATCCGAGGAGAGTGAGGGTGATTTATGAACACCGCTGATATCAGTACAGGTATAACATAGACATCCTGAGTACATTTCTCAGAAATATTTTGATAACCTCTGTGTTATTTTCATTAATCTTTCATGTTATGACCGTCATTCAATTTGTTTCTCTGATATTTGTAAAAAGCTGGAACACTTCTCTTCACACATTTTTAGTGGCCACACCAATATCTCGTTCAGTTTCTGCACACACTAGAGACGTGTCGTATCCATGGTAACGATATTGAGTTAACTAATTTCAGAAGTTGTGTCCAATCATCCAAGGGGAGGTGGGCCTATAGGCGACCAGACATAGAAACGCTAACGATGATTTATCGTTTCTCTTTCCCTACCCCACCCCTCCAACTTGCTCATGGGTTGCGTTTATACTTCGGTTGTATATCCATTTACAAAGTTGTTACATAGGCGTTTATACCAGCGGTTCTCAACATTTTAACATTGCCCACTCCCTAATAGGGACAATAATTTTCCTGTGACCCAGGTACTATTAAAGAAGGAAAAAAAACGGTATGGGAATTCCTTATGACCCAAAAATACTTTTCGAGGTTTTCTGACATATATAATACTCAATTTTATTCAATACAAAGGCTATCATGTGACTCACTAGAGTAGTCCGTGTATTGGCAATTCAATCCTTGTAATGATTTATGGCACCGCTGAAAACTGGTGGTCTACACAGTTGATATTTTTGATGTCTTAAAATGTCATGTTTTAGGTGTTAGTGCTGCTGTTAGTCTTGATGTCTTAAAATGTCATGTTTCTAGGTGTTAGTACTGCTGTTAGTCTTGATGTCTTAAAATGTCATGTTTCTAGGTGTTAGTACTGCTGTTAGTCTTGATGTCTTAAAATGTCATGTTTCTAGGTGTTAGTTGGTTACTAAACACAATAACAAAAAGAAAACTACGCCTGTTTGGTCATATAAAGAGACATAACTAATTAGAAAGACAAATAATGGAGGGAAGAGTACCTGGGTAGAGGAGAAGGGGCAGACCAAGAAGACGATGGACTGACGACATTAAAGATAACATGAATACATCGCTAGAAAATGCAAGCCACATCGCCCAAGACAGAGAGAGGTTCAGAGAGTTCATTGTGAAGACAACGTTCTGGAAGGAATACGTCACATGACACACAGACATGTTTCAGGTGAATAATAAAAGAAGAAGAAGAAGAAGACGTATGTCGATCACTCCTATCTCGTACTAGGTGTTCCGCTGCTACACAACTTGTCTGGTGTAATTAGACATTGCCTCCTGTGTTCTCGGGGACTCACCCTTATCTCGACAGTAAAGATGAACTAGGGTTGGTCGAGATTTCTTTGCCTACATCAAGAATACCTCGTCCGAGTTTCTTCTTCTTCTTCTTCAGCGTTTATTCTCAAACTCCCGCTGGATTTCTCTTGTAGCAGGACAATGGTCCTACTAGATTTCCAGTAGAATGTAGTCCAGAGAATGGAAATGTGCTGTGTCGCCGTTTTATTTACGCCAATGACCCGACACATCCTTCTTCGGCGGAGTCCGAGTTTGATCTACACATTTTCTTCGTACCTGGAAGGTATTGTAACCCGTCTTTACCGTCATTCACAACTTGCTGCTGTAATACCGCTGAAATTTGTTTTGTTTTTTTAATTCGAGCATGAGCATTGCTTTCGTTATAGTTTGAGTTGTCTCACTTAATCTTGCAGATGATGTTGCCGTCAGGCACTGTGATACCTTCTCATATACTCAATAGAACTGCCATTCTTCTTTGCAGATTTGCTCACTGTTTTTTCCTTTCGTTAGCTTTCGGGCATGACAACCGGCAAGTTCAGTCCAGTTGTCGTTGTCTTGCACTAACAGTGTTTTAGCTATGGGTACCAACAGTTTCTATTTAGGGATATTATTTCCATGTGGAAACAATTCTCATTCCATCTCAATGTTTGTGGACACGATCCATAAAGCGTTAATCATACTGCTTCTCGCTAGCCTTAAAGATTTATGTTTCCAAAGCGCCCAATGAGGTAGCGCTTTTATGATGTTCGTTATCTGCTAACCCTGAGTTTGCATGAAATAAATATAGAACCATTTGCATCTCCTAATAAATTACAAAATATTTTTCAGCGTTTGTATACAGATGAAAAAAGTACTTTTCCTTTATTCTCTAAGACATCAGAAAATATGGTTCTAGGCCCTATTGTTCAACGACGTGATTAACAACACACCCGAAACGTTTACTTTCCCAGTAGCTCTGGTATCCATTTCCTTATGCTGAGTTCACCTAGAAGTCGCTGATGATTGTAAAAAAATAATTTCCATTTCTATTGATACTGGACATTGAACCTTGGATCACTGGACTAGGACTTCAGTGCACTATCCACTGAGCTACTACAGCCCCCGTGGTTTAAATATTTAACTTGACTGTTTCCTTTTTCAAACTCATCAATATTAACATTTGAAAAGAGGACGCAGAAGAAGATTATTCACCGAATTTATAAGCCGAAAAATCTGTTTTCTACGAATATGTTGACAGGGCTAGCTAACTGTATTTATTTTGAAACAACGCGTCCAATATGGCAGTTTGTCTTGGTATTATGGGTAGAGGTTAGTCTGTGAGTTTGTGCTGTCAATTGAAGAGCATATCGAGGCATGTAATTAAAGTCAGGCTGGTTAAGATAGAGTGATCGATAGGAACCGACGTACCCCGATTACTTTCATGGCTCTTTATTCATTTCTCATTCAATTTCAGGATTGTTGAGCGGGTGGGGTGGGGGAATCAATAAGATATAGAGATTGTCAGTAAAGAATAACGGGTCATCAATTTCTCATTTAATCTCAGGACTGTGGGGGAGAGGGGGGAGGTGTGGCTGGTATCTACAAGATATAGTAGCTGTTTTATCAGCGGAGAATAACTAGTCACCAATTTCTAAATTCATTGTCAGGATTGTAAATGGTGAGGTTGTTTTCTACAAGATATAGAAGCTGTTTGTCAGTAGAGAATAACTAGTCACCAATTTCTCATTCAATGTCAGGATTGTGAATGGTGAGGTTGTTTTCTACAAGATATAGTGAATGTCATTAGAGGGAAAACTGTTTTAATTCTTTCTTTTGAGAGGTGTTATTCTATATTAGGGTTGAGAGAGCTGCTCAAAGGAAGGAATGATTGCTGCACATAAACATAGTGTCAAATAAGGGTTGGGCCCCATTCCACCAGAAAGCGTCAGCATTGGAAGACCTGTACAATAGCTTGAGCAACTATTTCTATATAGTTCAAATGTGAAGAAAATAGCCAATTAAGTCATTCCTGATTGTATTCCATTTCTTCATATGGGCTCTGTGCTTCTCAGCAGACCGGCAAACAATCTGTTGAGTATATATTTCATGAGCACTGAACTCCATAACTCGAGCATCGATTTCTGTTTTTGTATTCAACTCGGAAAGTGAATGTGCCCAACTCGGAAAGTGAATGTGTTCAACTCGGAAAGTGAATGTTCCCAACTCGGAAAGTGAATGTGCCCAACACGGAAAGTGAATGTGCCAACAATGAACTGACTAACCGGATATTGTATGACGAAGTGCTTTGATTTGAATATTCACATCACATTTAATGTGCCGCAACGACTTCAGTATATCGCATGCCTGATTTACGCAGTTAATATGCCTTCAGCTTTAGAAATGACACAGTTAATATGCTATCAGCTTTCAAAATGATTGAATTAATATGCAGTCAGCTCTTGAAATGACTGATTTAATTGCCATAGGCTTTTAAAATGACTTAGTTATTATATCATCCGTTTTAAAAAAAATTATTGATGTTAATATTACAGCAGCTTTATAAATAACGTATACATTAATATTTTTACGAAGCGTGTTAAAAATGAAACCTGCCAGTGCTGTGTCACCTGTGTGTACTCGAGGAGGGTTAAGATTTCCCCATTCATGTAATAAGTACACATCCATGAACAAATGGTAACGTGGTCCTTTTTCTTGTATGCATAGTGTCTGTTGCAGACAGTCAGCAACATGGTCGAAATGAAAACAAATCTATCCAAATTTGACCAACGAGCATTTAATCGATTTTATTACAGACGAAGGATGTCAACCAACCAACATTCATAAAATAATATCGGCGGCGTATGGAGGAAATTCTGATATGAAGATAACGGTGAAGGAATGGAATAGAATATTTCGGCAAAGTCGTTGGCATTCTTCGCTTAAATTGAATCACTGTTTGTTAGTCAAATGCGAACGGATTTATCATCACACCAGCCATGTTGTCTACTTCCTGCACAGGATAATAAGAATATCAAGGGAATGATATTCGTGGATATGTACTTATTACATCAATGATTCACAATCCTCGCGTGCTATCATATGTGAAGTAGCGGAGCACGAACACTTCTCGTATCTCTGAAATACATAGCTTTTCTGTGTTGCGTATTCACTCACTGAGTTTAGCATGCAATTGTCCCGCGACCAGTTTTACTGTACATTTAGTGCGATATTGGTCATGTATACTGCAGTTTGACTTAGGCTGTTCTACAAATTACGCACAATTTTAGTCGATATTGTTTGGACCCTGATATTTGTTTTGTGACCACGCTCTACTGTAGCATTATTTATGTGACTCCTTATCGGATGGTATATAGATTCAATTGTATTATATAGGCATCCTGTTTCAAGTCCCGTGACACTTAGGCTATCGTTTTCTGACAGAACAGAATAATAAACTTCTGGACGATTTCGAAGTGTGACCTGGTGAACACATATCAAATAGCTTCAGCACTACACAACCGAGTTCCATGATATCAATTTTTGAAACTTGTAATGTTAATATTTCTTCCTCAATTTTCCTCTTCAATTTCTCTTGTAGCAGGACGATGGCGATGCTATATTTCCAACAGGGTGCGGTTAAGGGAATGGAAATTGCCGCGTGCCTTCATTTTATTTGCATCAGTAGACACATATCTATCTCGATAGAAACTAAATGGCAATTCATAAATGTTTCCTTCATACCAATATTGTGTTAAAAATATCAGACGTGGACAATAACTAAAGAATACGAAAGAAAGCTTACTACGTGTGAAATGAGATGTCTAAGACAAGGAACAAACAGAAGAAGAAGAAGAGATCATGTGAGGAATGGTGAGATTACACAAACTGTCGAAACAACGTCTATAACTAAATATATGGAACAATAGAGACTGAAATGGTTCGGCCACTTAATGAGAATGAAATCTTATTGACCAGCGGTAAGAGCATACAACATGAAAATTGAATCAGTAAGATGCAGAGGAAGTCAAATAAGAAGGTGGATTAAAGGAGGAGATACCAACATTCTGAGACGTCACAATATTACTGCATATCAAGCGACCAAACTTTCCATAGCCCGAAAACAGACTGTCATTAAATCCTGCGACGTCTTACAGCAAATACAGAGAAAGGACAGATAGATAGAATGGACCGACACATCTAAATTCGGTGATAATCATAATATACTCGTGCTCTTCAAGAGTGGCTGCTCACCATATATAGAAACAGAAAGAGCTGCGAGAGTGGCTGCTCACCATATATGGAGACAGAAAGAGCTGAGATTGTGACTGCTCACCATATATAGAAACAGAAAAAGAAGTAAGACAATGATGCATTTTATCAGACAGCCTATTTTCAACATCACGACTGCGAGGCAAATATCATCAGATGGGCAAGATACTCTCTAGCAGAGTGCACTACGACGAGTAAGAAGGTGTTAGGGGTCTGTTGCAGCCAACATTTTTCTTTGCAGAGAAGGCACCTGATGATAATGATGATTTTAACGTGTACATAGAGAAATTGTTGTTATTTTAAACAGATAGTAGAAATGTTTTAT
Organism: Meghimatium bilineatum; assembly: GCA_034231615.1. Lineage (NCBI taxonomy): Eukaryota > Metazoa > Mollusca > Gastropoda > Stylommatophora > Philomycidae > Meghimatium > Meghimatium bilineatum. Next base: position 27,811,285 of record CM067320.1, on the reverse strand, counting down.
TTGAAACAGATAGTAGAAATGTTTTATTTGAAACGGATAGTAGAAATGTTTTATTTGAAACAGATAGTAGAAATGCCAGTGCTCAAGATCAATCTGAAAATAATACACAATTTATGCATTTTTTAAAATTTGAAACAGATAGTAGAAATGTTTTATTTGAAACAGATAGTAGAAATGTTTTATTTGAAACAGATAGTAGAAATGTTTTATTTGAAACAGATAGTAGAAATGTTTTATTTGAAACGGATAGTAGAAATGTTTTATTTGAAACAGATAGTAGAAATGTTTTATTTGAAACAGATAGTAGAAATGTTTTATTTGAAACAGATAGTAGAAATGTTTTATGTCTTCTTCTGCGTTCGTTCTCAAACTCCTGCAGATTACCAGGATGTAGTCCGGAGAACGGAATGCGTTGTGTCATGGTTTACAGCATTCCTGCGATATCTGCTCTTTTTGGCCTGACACATCCGACACATTGAAACAGATATTAGAAATGTATTATTTGAAACAGATAGTAGAAATGACAGGGCTCAAGATTAATTGGAAAACAATACAGAATCTGTGCAAATGATACAGTTTTCTCAGCAGAAAGTAAATATGAGTTATAATGACTAAATCTATTAGTAGTTATAGCTCTTGTTCACTTTCTGCTTACAATATGTTTACACAATTTGACAAATCAAGCAGAGATTTCGGACTAGTATGCACAACCATTTGTTTTTTATTTAAAACCCATGATAATAAAAATCAAAATAAAACAAAAAGTTGAACATAAAAACATATGGAGAGATGACAGCGACAAGTTTAACATTATCAATATCTTGGACACTTAATCACAAAATGGTAGATGTTAAAGGAGAATACGAATAACTGAAAGTACTTTCAATGACATGAGGAAACTATTAACATCAAAAGAAAACACAAGTAAATTTAAAAATTCGAATAAGAAAATACTACGTCTAGTCTACGCTAATACGTTGCTCGCAAACATAGGGAATGAACACATCTAGAAGAGATAATTGATGACTTTGAGATGTGGAGATACATAGAGAGAAATCATGAAAAGAGAAGAGGGAGAAATCACGGACAGAGAAGAGAACGAATCGGTTCTGACACAACAGCGTGTGGAGAAAAAAAAACAATTAAAGGAAATAAAAATGAAACAAATGAAATATTTTGAACATTACAAGACATGACATTAAAAGACACATTGTCGAAAACCTTAATTCAAGGTAGAGGTGAGAGACGACGAGAAAGAGATATGCGGGAGTACTTGGGAGGGAAACATGAGATGGACATCGTGTGTTGATTTGTGATGAGGATAATAGTTGTGTAGATACGGGAGATGTATGCTACTGTTGCTATAAGAGGATAATAGTTGTGTAGATACGGGAGATGTATGCTACTGTTGCTATAAGAGGATAATAGTTGTGTAGATACGGGAGATGTATGCTACTGTTGCTATAAGAGGATAATAGTTGTGTAGATACGGGAGATGTATGCTACAGAAGAGGATAATGTTTTCTAAGGATAGAAAAAAAATCAATACTGCATTTTACCAGTTCAGGTGTTGCAGGGAGGGCTGTGTGATAAAGGCCGCATGCTCTTGCTGTCGCCACGTCATTTACAGGGTTACTTTTTTAATTTACCCTCCGACAGAAAAAAACCCAGTCCTTACCGGGGATCAAACTCTAGTCCTCACTCGTGTGAGACTAGCGTTCTAACCTCTCGGCCATGCGCCAAACGGATAGAAGTTCACCAAATTACAAGATTACGGTTTTTAGTGATATGCTTAGGCTTGCGAGGTTTCGTTGGTCCAAATGATTTTGTCAGTTGGTGGGTCTGTCTTGATACATTGATTGGTATATTGGTAGAATGATATATATTGATAAATTATTTTTGTCAGTTGCTGGGGACTGTCTCGATAGAACGGCAACAGTTATATAGTTATTCATGGTAGGAGGTAGAAATTACTTCATATCACGATGGTTGGATGTTTCCTGTGATTGGGGAATTGAATGTCGCTAGGTTGTTGTATAATGCAATATAGTTTCGGAAACTAACGTAAGTTGGTTATTACGAGTACTAATATTGATAGATGTCAATTGCTTTAATAATTACTATTCTTACCATCTCATAGGCAGGATATATTGTTAATTAGAGTGTATCGCACAGGCAAGACACGAAGAATGTTAGAGGCTCGTTTGAGCCAACCTTTGATGGTGAAATTAAAATTGAGGATGATTTTATGAGTAATGGATCAATTGCGATCTAGAAATTATTTACTGTACCATACTTGTCGGCCACATAGTGTATAGTTTTGAAACGCTTATGTTGTGTGTTTATTTGCTGTACGATACTTGTCGGCCACATAGTGTATAGTTTTGAAACGCTTATGTTGTATGTTTAGTTTTTGTATGTTCTAACTTGATATTTTTTTCTGAAGTGTTAACATGTTTGATGTTTTAACCTGCTGTTTTGTTGGATGTTTTAACCTGCTGTTTTGTTGGATGTTTTAACCTGCTGTTTTGTTGGATGTTTTAACCTGCTGTTTTGTTGGATGTTTTAACCTGTTGTTTTTTTGGATGTTTTAACCTGCTGTTTTGTTGGATGTGCCGATATGCTCTTTTGTTTTAAAGACTCTTGAGACGAACAGGAATTGAAATGCTTCCCACTTGAATTTACTTGTATATATCTTTTGTTTATGAGTTTTTATGTTATTTTGTGTGATCTGTCAGTAAGCTATTTTGTTTGAATTATCAACGTGCTATTGTGTTTTATGTCTCAACGTGCTGTTTTTTTTGGATGTGTCAACATATTGCTTCGTTTCATGTTTTAACATGTTGTTGTGTATTATATGTCAAGGTGCTGTTTTGTTTTCTGTTTTAACATGCTGCTTTGTTTGATGTATCTACTTGCTGTTTTGTTTTATGTGTCAAGATAATCTTTTGTGTGATGTGTCAGCGTGCTGTTTTGTTTGATGTATTATCGTGTTGAGTAGTTGCCATTTTAATATGCTTTTTTTTGTTTGATTTGTTCACGTATTCTATTAGGTGACGTATTAGCATGTTATTTTGTTTGATGCCCCAACATGCTGTTTCGTTTGCTGTGTTCTTTTCTTCGCTGTTTTAAAATGATTTTTTTATGTGTGAGCTCGCTGTTCTGTTTCATGTGTTGTATTGGGGGATGTATGTTTTTTTTGGTTTGTGTCAGCATTCTGTTTTGTGTGATATGTCAATGTAAGTTTTGTTAGATGTTTTAATTTTTTTTTCGATGGATCTGTTTTATTTATTCGTGTGTATCTTTCTGTTGATAATTGCATACAGTTTTTGATGTGTGAGCTGTTCTGATAGATTTGATTAAAATGTAACGCTTTGTTTTTATTCTCATTTCTCTCTGCTGAATTACATTCGCTTTTCAATCTATTATTGTATATGTCGGTCGTTTGTTTACACTTACGAAAAAAATTCCCTTTAAGGTTTATTCATTGTGTTCTATCAGATTCTGCAATTCGGCTAAGAAAATCTGACAATTTTATTTTTCTTTGAACTTATTTTAGGTTCATCTCACAGTGTAATATTCCTTCACATTTGTTAATATAAGCGTCTATAGAAATTGGCTAGATAGAATGTGTTTTAATTTATTGATTGTTTCGTATTGTGAGCATGTTATGTGTTTGTATACTCTTGTACTCTCTATCTCCAAATTCTTTACTTTGGCAATGATTCAACCATATTTATTGTAATTAAATTTCAATAAGTTATTTAAGGCATAGGTGGGCGACCTTTGCTGGGTCAGCGGTAGAAATTCAACAGTCCTGATGTGTAGTCATCGATAATACAAATAACTAATTGAAATTTGTCCTTCTACAGTCACACAATTTGACTTTTTCGGTGATTTTCATTGGCTTTTGACCGAAAGTACGCACAATGTGACCAATAAAAATCACGGGACGTCAAAATAACGTCACTTGAGAAGGATTATTACCAAAGTCCATATAACTGTATAATTAATCAAAGACGCTGGTCAATAAAGATTTTCTATTTTTATTCCTTTGAAGCTCCAACAGACATTGTAGCAGTTGGCATCCAACCTCCGACAATTTTAACTTTAAATGTAGTATTATGTTTCCCAATGTCGAAAATAAAAAACCACGGGCAATACTGTTTTCAGCTAGTAATGTCACTGGTGACGTAATAATCTCTTCCATATCACTGTTAAGCATCGTAATTTAGTTTTACTCAGGTACCTTGTAGTTTTATATGTTGTAAATTCAGGTACATTTAGTAATTTGTAACCAGCTTGAGTGTGCAGTAAAAATGTTTTGATGTCTGAAATGGCCTATGTGGCCGTATTGTACTTCATTCATTCATTTTCCTTTTGCGCTGAAGTTAGCACATAGGACAGAGGTCAAATCTCTCCAATTCTGTCTGTTCAAAGCTATTCTGTGCAGTTCTTGAATATTATGAATATTGGTTGTTTTACTATCTCTAAGTATTGTTCTTCTGAGTGTTTCTTTTGGTCTACCCCTGGCTCTTTTGCCTGTAGGTATCCATTCAAGAGATTGGTAGTGTATTCTGTTGGTGTCTGCGCGTAGGACATGCCCGATGTAGGACCAACGGCGTTTTCTGATAACATCTGTGATGAAATTTTGATGTGTCTCTTCTCTGATTTTATCATTCGATTTGAATTCACTCCAATGGGTGTTAGTTATCCTACGAAGACATTTGTTCTCGAAACTCGGTAATTTATTATATATATATATATATATATATATATATATATATATATATATATATATATATATATATATATATATATATATATATATATATATATATATATATATATATATATATATATATATATATAATACGCCTAAACGCCTAAACACTGATCGGTTGAGTAACCACGATATAAAAAATACTCTCTCCAAGGATCTCGACGTAGCCTTGGGAGACTTAGATCTTCTTAATACCACATCTGAAGATAGCTGGGCTTCGTTTAAAGGAATTATTTACGCCAAAGCGAAGGAACATTTGGGAGTGAAGGTACATAGACACCAAGACTGGTTTGATGATAATAATTTTGAGATAACATCCTTGTTAGAAGAGAAACACAAAGCTTTCAAGAAACTACAAGGGGCAGCATCTTCACCGCCCAAGAAAGTAGCCTATAACAAGATCCGTAACACTTGTCAAAAGAAGCTTAGAGAGATAAAGGATAAATGGCTAAGTCGAAAAGCTTAAGAAATTCAAATGTTTGCAGACAGAAAGGACTATAAGCGATTCTATGAGGCTTTAAGAACTATCTATGGTCCACACTCATCGGGATCACCACCTCTGGTCAATGCCGAATCAATGCCGATTCGTCGAAGCTTCTCACTGATAAAAATGACATCTTAAATCGTTGGGCTGAACATTTTGAAGAAATCCTAAACAAACCATCAGTAATAAATGAAGAAGCCATAAACAGAATACCACAACTTAGGATAAGATAAGAACTCGATATACCCCCAAGCAGTCAAGAGGTTATGATAGCGATTAAACAAATGTCAAATGATAAAGCTCCAGGTTTGGATGCCTTACCTGCTGAAATTTATAAAAATGGCGGACCACTGCTGATTAAAAAACTAACTGACATTTTTGGTATTTTCTGGATGTCAGGTACATTGCCTCAAGATCTAAAAGATGCTTCTATAGTGCACCTATATAAAGGCAAAGGTACCAAACAGTCTTGCGATAATCATAGGGGCATATCACTTTTGTCTATAGCTGGTAAAATTCTTGCTCGTGTCATACTCAACAGATTAAATAATTCTCTACTAAACGAGCTACTCCCAGAGAGTCCGTGCGGTTTTCGTGCAGGTCGTGGTACAGTTGATATGATATTCTCTGCACGACAAATTCAGGAAAAGTCACAAGAGCAACATAGTGAACTCTTAGCAACATTTGTGGACTTAACTAAAGCATTCGATACCGTTAACAGAGAAGGACTGTGGAAGGTGCTTACAAAGTTCGGATGCCCCCCAAAACTTGTCACTGTGATACGACAATTTCATGACGGTATGATGGCTAGTGTTATCTGCGACGGAGGAGTATCTCCTGCATTCCCTGTCACAAATGGTGTAAAGCAGGGATGTGTGCTGGCCCCTACACTTTTCAGCCTGTTATTTACAGCCATGTTAACGGAAACACACCATAGTAATGAAACAGCAGGCATAATGATCAATTACAGAACGGATGGTGGTCTTTTCAATTTACGTCGTCTAAAAGCAAACACGAAAACTAAATCTAGTACTGTTAGAGAATTACTTTATGCTGACGACTGTGCATTGTATGCTGACTCTGTCGTAAACATGCAGAGCACCATAGACCGCTTCTCAAAGGCCTGCAACAACTTTGGTCTCACTATTAACACCCAAAAAACAGAAGTCATGCACCAAGCAACATCAAATAGCCAACATACTGCTACTTCCATCATCGTCAATCAGGAAAAACTGCAGGTAGTCGACAATTTTACTTACCTTGGAAGCACTCTCTCTCGCGATGTCAACATTGATGTGGAAATTAACAAGAGACTGGCAAAAGCTAGTGCTGTATTTGGCAGATTACGCAACAATGTATGGGACAGACGAGGTATAAGAACAACCACCAAACTACAAGTATATCATGCTGCTGTTATACCAACCTTACTATACGCCTGCGAAACGTGGACAGTGTATGCTAGACATGCAAGAAAGTTAAATCATTTCCATCTTACCTGCCTACGTAAATTACTAAACATCCATTGGTGGGACAAAGTACCAGACTACGAGGTCTTGGAAAAATCAACCTCAATAAGCATCCACACAATACTTATGAAGGCGCAGGCACGCTGGGCAGGCCATCTTGTGCGTATGGAGAACTCGCGTTTGCCAAAACAAATATATTATGGAGAACTCAAGGCAGGATTTCGAAAAGCTGGTGGACAGAAAAAGCGTTTCAAAGACACGCTCAAGTCATCCTTGAAACATCTTAACATTGACGTAGGCGCTTGGGAGAGCCTCGCTCAGGATAGAACAGCATGGCGTTACAGCATTAGAACGGGAGCACTAGCGGCAGAAGAATTCAGACAAGAAACTGCAAGACAGAAGCGGACACGTAGAAAAGAAAAAACATCTCAACGTCACACAGATACCTTCTATTGTTGTCAATTCTGTAAAATAACATTTTGTGTGCGCATTGGACTTGCTAGTCATTTAAAAACGCACTATTAACTTTTATTATTTTTATTATTTATTGTTATTATTATTATGGTTGAGTTTTTGGTCATCGTCGATCACGACGGACGAACATCATATATATATATATATATCACGTAACATTGTTTGAATGATACAGTTCTGACGTCACGTTGAAGATAGTTGATCATTTATGTTCCTTACATACGGTCTCTCAGAAGCTTAATGTTTGCTGTCATGAATCACAATGAACGTCTTCCTTACAAATCAGCATAATGTCAGCTTAGTTATATTTGATAGTGTAATTATAAGCACTGAGCTGGGTAGACAAGTGTCATATTGCTAGTTAGTTTTGAAGAAAAATACCAGAATGAGAAATCAGCATTGGAGTAAAGACATTATTACTGAATGTCGGTGGGATTAGTTCAATCTTGGAAAATGCTAGAAACTTGAAGACATAGTCTGCAAGTTGCGTCAGTTATAACATCACTTTGATTATTTGAAATAAGAGAACAATTGTCTATAAAGACACAATAATGCACTATCTACATTGTTAATGCATATTCCAAACTCGTGTATATGAGGTCGTGGTTCGGTTTGCATCGTAGATCGTACCGTCTGACGTAGCCCTGACATTGAAATTGGTAGTGTGCCCTATTCGGGACGTAGCGATCAATGCAATATTTGCACAGACTGCACAAGAGACAGACACCACCAGCAGCACCACATATAGCGACACTGTCGACATACAGTGAAGCTAGTCAGTCCAGTCCGAACATTGGAGGGGCGGCCAATGTAAAATGCACGTAAAGGTAGATGCATGGCGAGCGACAAATAGATTTCATACCGAGTACAATGAAACAATGAAAGGGCAGAACAGCGCTAGAGGGCAGCACGAACTGCAAATAGAAAGTGAAAAGTCCATAGGAAAGGGGATCTACAAGCTCCGTCAGCTCGAGACGAGCTTCTAGTTACCTGTGTTCCTTACAGGCAGAGACCCAGACCCATTCATTCGCGTTTGGTAAAGCAAGAAGACCTAATCCAACTCTAATGTCGAGCCTTCCTAAACCGGAAATATGCTCGCGAAGAGAAAGGGTTCTGTACCCGATGGGCTTAGGCAAGACAGGTATAACGATGGTAGTCCTGGCCCACCTCTACTGTCAAGGTTTCCTATACCGGAAGTACACTTGCAGAGAGAAAGGGTTCCGTACCAGATGGGCTCAGGCACAAAAGGGACAACGATTTAGCCCTGGCCCAACTCTACTGTCAGGCTTTCCTACACCGGAAATACACTTGAAGAGAGAAAGGGTTCAGTACCTGATGGGCTCAGGCGCTATTGGGACAAGGACGCTCAGCTCGAGAACGCCTTGCTCTCAAACGCGTGGTGTGAGACTCGAACTTGGACAAGGGGTACACGATGTCGGTGAATGACACCTCGGCTAAGAGGGCGAAAGAGCCAGGGTCCAATTCCTCTGTTGAGTTCTTCCCCTTAAGGAACCAGGCTCACGGATGCGAAACGGTTCAGTACCCAATGGGCACAGGCACAGCACGTCCAATTACACGAGGTAAGTTCATAGACAGTGGAACACCTCATGCGAGTCCGACGAGAGCAACAATCGTCTGGGCAAAGAGTCGCCACTACGCGTGCCTGGAGACAGATATAGAGGCTGTTACAGGCTAAGGGTAGCCCACCCGAATTGTTAAGGCATGCCGAAATCGGATGTGCTAGGCCTACAAGGCGCATAACGGTGGCACAACGTAATCACGCTACCGGCGGAAATCACACGCATATCCGTGATGGTTACAATGGAGCGAACACAAAACAAACAAACAAACAAAACTTTGACCCTATATGGATAGACAGCCAACTGTATCCCAAAACTTCCTTATTCGCCTCCTACTGCATGCACAAAATAAAGAATTACAATTCTTTGCTTCCCTATCTAGCCTCGGCAACACATGGGCGTTTATTGTTATTGTTTTTATTATTATTATTATTATTATAGTAATTATTATTATTATTATTATTATTATTGCCATTATATCTTGATTTGTTCAAGTATCCGCATTTAGCATGTTCCAAAGTCTAATTTCATCAAGAGAAATTGAACACAGAACATTTGGATTATACAATAAAATGATTGGTTCGTGATTAGGGATTTGCTGAACAGGTGGCGGTACATTCTTGCATGTCCATAAGAGTATCATCTCCGGAAACATATGGTAAAGAGTACTATGTTCATAGTTCACATACCCGTTTGCTGAATATGTTCCTGATTTTATCCCTAAGTCGTTCATATTTATCTTTCCTAGCAGTTCCAAACTCTTCGAATGATCTCTTAATAACAATCTCATCCAACAAGTTGTCGTGACCCAAACGATGCAGATTCATAGATATATCATGTAAAATATCACATGTATTGTATGTCATATGTCTCCAAACATATTCCCTTGGGGAAAAAAATGTGAGCTCCCTCGTTATGTACAGCAGTATAACAGGGACTACACATTCACGTAAATCCCCGCAGATGTGAAATATCAATATGCTTCGATCACTCATGACGCAATCATCCATCTTAAGTGTTACGAATCATAAAGTGAGAGCCTGACACATTGAAGACTCTTAGTAAGGTGATATGTATTCTGGTGAAGATAATTAGGGGTGAATAAAATGGAAAAAAAGAGAAAACATGAGAAATAATGATGATGAGATTATCTACATACAGAATAGAATTTTCATACTTAAACATTGAAATATGGACATTCAAGTTCAAGGCTATTCTATAAGTAGATCATAAAATTAAAAAAAAAACTTTTAAAAAAATGTTCAGAGTTTTTACTCGAAAGCTTCGACGGTATAGAACGCCTGTTTTCTTAATTAATTTGGACCCCATTCATTTTGTTTTTCATTACTCTTTGGCACCCGGCTGGCCACTGTTTATATTCTTGGCTATTTTGGGCATGCAATTCCAATTATATAAATATTGACCAATCCGACGTCCAACACGAGGCCCCATCTGGTCATGTGACAATTCTAGATAACAGGTCTGTAGTACTCTGTCAATGGTCACAAATGTCTTAAGTATACTGTAATGTCCACATATTGATGATGGGGCGAGACGACGGTTGTGTTGATTTTCAGTCCTCACAAATGGAAGTGCAGTTCGGTGTTTCGGGATTCTTCATCTGGAAAAGGTGGACTCATTAATGTATGTGTCAATTAGAGATCACAGCGTAGCCAGGTGAGATTTTCTTGATACAACACTGCGACAGGATTAGCAATCCGACAAGAGAACTCAAGACCCTCGTAGACAAATGGTGGGTTTTCCGGAGATGCTACAAAGTCCACAACATACTCAGCACACAATAGGGCCGTCTCCAGAAAACTCTTCTACCCCTGACGCCGAAAGGCAACAAAGTGTTTCAACGAATAGATAGAATGTCCACATATTTACACCGTCTCTCCCAACATATCAGCTAGCTAATTGCGGATTCTCAGATAGTGTATGTCATTCATTGACTGAAATTATCATCTCCAATTTGCATTTGTAAACAAGGCGTTGCTTTTGATGTCGAACTCTAAACTTCGTGAACACAAAATATTTGTTAACCACTTCACTACACAATGGATATGTTTTCATCACTTTATTGAAAAAACGATATGTTTTCTCCACTTCTTCACACACAAAGTATGTTTTGACCACTTCACCATACAAAAGATCTGTTTTGACAACTTTACCATACAAAAGATCTGTTTTGACCACTTCACCATACAAAAGATCTGTTTTGACCACTTCACCATACAAAAGATCTGTTTTGACCACTTTACCATACAAAAGATCTGTTTTGACCACTTTACCATACAAAAGATCTGTTTTGACCACTTTACCATACAAAAGATCTGTTTTGACCACTTTACCATACAAAAGATCTGTTTTGACCACTTCACCATACAAAAGATCTGTTTTGACCACTTCACCATACACAAGATCTGTTTTAACCACTTCACCATACAAAAGATCTGTTTTGACCACTTCACCATACAAAAGATCTGTTTTGACCACTTCACCATACAAAAGATCTGTTTTGACCACTTCACCATACAAAAGATCTGTTTTGACCACTTCACCATACAAAAGATCTGTTTTGACCACTTTACCATACAAAAGATCTGTTTTGACCACTTCACCATACAAAAGATCTGTTTTGACCACTTCACCATACAAAAGATCTGTTTTGACCACTTCACCATACAAAAGATCTGTTTTGACCACTTCACCATACAAAAGATCTGTGTTGACCACTTTACTATACAAAAGATCTGTTTTGACCACTTCACCATACAAAAGATCTGTTTTGACCACTTCACCATACAAAAGATCTGTTTTGACCACTTCACCATACAAAAGATCTGTTTTGACCACTTCACCATACAAAAGATCTGTTTTGACCACTTCACCATACAAAAGATCTATTTTGACCACTTCACCATACAAAAGATCTGTTTTGACCACTTCACCATACAAAAGATCTGTTTTGACCACTTCACCATACAAAAGATCTGTTTTGACAACTTCACCATACAAAAGATCTGTTTTGACCACTTCACCATACAAAAGATCTGTTTTGACCACTTCACCATACAAAAGATCTGTTTTGACCACTTCACCATACAAAAGATCTGTTTTGACCACTTTACCATACAAAAGATCTGTTTTGACCACTTCACCATACAAAAGATCTGTTTTGACCACTTCACCATACAAAAGATCTGTTTTGACCACTTTATCATACAAAAGATCTGTTTTGACCACTTCACCATACAAAAGATCTGTTTTGACCACTTTATCATACAAAAGATCTGTTTTGACCACTTCACCATACAAAAGATCTGTTTTGACCACTTCACCATACAAAAGATCTATTTTGACCACTTCACCATACAAAAGATCTGTTTTGACCACTTCACCATACAAAAGATCTGTTTTGACCACTTCACCATACAAAAGATCTGTTTTGACCACTTCACCATACAAAAGATCTGTTTTGACCACTTCACCATACAAAAGATCTGTTTTGACCACTTCACCATACAAAAGATCTGTTTTGACCACTTTACCATACAAAAGATCTGTTTTGACCACTTCACCATACAAAAGATCTGTTTTGACCACTTCACCATACAAAAGATCTGTTTTGACCACTTTATCATACAAAAGATCTGTTTTGACCACTTCACCATACAAAAGATCTGTTTTGACCACTTTATCATACAAAAGATCTGTTTTGACCACTTCACCATACAAAAGATCTGTTTTGACCACTTTATCATACAAAAGATCTGTTTTGACCACTTCACCATACAAAAGATCTGTTTTGACCACTTCACCACATACATAAAAACATTCGACTATTAATACCAGTTAATGATCATATCTTAAACGCAAAAAAATAAGATTTCTGTGCGTGGGATTAAATTCTTGCGAAAGTCATCAATGTTCACATGTCCTTATGAAACTCTTGACCACCGCCTTTTTAATGTCCAGCGCTGGATGACGTCAGGAAAATGCTTATCCCTCTACGGCCAGATACATGGAACTAATAGGATGTTGCCCTACGTATTGCTCGCGGCAGTGCGGCATTCGGGAGCCTTCGTGCCAACGTCTGGATCAGGCGTGGTCTCAGTTTGACAACTAAGTTGGACGTGTACCGCAGTGGTATCTACCAACCATGATTTATGCTGCGTCATTTTGGACTGTCTATGCGATGAACCCTCGACAGCTTAACATTTTCCAACCTTCGGTGCCTAAGAAACTTCATGGGTGTACGTTGGCAGGATCGAGCACCAGACACGGAATTCGTTCAAAAGTCCTGTATGCAAAGCATCTCTGCCCTGCTGACTAGGTCCCAACTCCGCTGCACTGGTCACATCTTGCGTATGCCAGACAAGCGCCTTCCAAAGAGATTATTCTATGGGGAGCTGTGTGATGGTTAAAGTTCAAGCGGAGGGTTGAAAATTCTCTTCAAGGATCACCTATAAAACTCTATCAACCACTGCAGCATCGATCTTAGCTCCTGAAAGACTACAACACTTGATGGCTCAGCTTGGCACATCCAGATGAGTTCTGGCATCACTACATTTGAAAAAGACAGAACACAGCGGGCAATTTACAAGCAACGGAAGCGAAAGGACAAATCCGAAAGCGCTCCTGACCAAACCCTCAGCACCCCTTCATGCAATATAACTGTTATAGAACTTTTCTGGCACGAAACTGACTCATCCGGCATCTACGAACTCACAAACACAATTAGGCAATCACAAATTTTGTGTTGTTTTTCTACTTGTTCATCACATTTATTGTTGTTTTTTGCCATGCTTATCTTCGTATGCGAAGGAGGAACATCAAATGGAACAGCTTATATGGAACGAAACAACAGCTCACAAACACAGCTCAAAAACACATGCATATATCTCACAGTGGCATTGGGTCAAAGGGCCTGAGCCCATGGACCACTGGATCAGCAACCAACCAACAGAAAACGCAGAATGCGAAGCACATTCTCTAACTAGTAACATGATATGCTTGCGAAAATGCATCAATATTGTCTTCATATCGTGATATGTTCTTTACAGAACGTTGTCCTTACTGTCATTCTGTAAGTCTCCCAGTTCTGTAAAAGCTTTCCAACCTCTTCGAGTATCATTTTCAGGTCTTCAATATCTTGTGTCTATCTAAAACGATATCTTGTGTCTGTCTTGAACGATATCTTTTGTCTGTCTTGAACGATATCTTGTGTCTGTCGTGAACGATATCTTTTGTCTGTCGTGAACGATATCTTTTGTCTGTCGTGAACGATATCTTGTGTCTGTCGTGAACGATATCGTGTGCCTATCTTGAACGATATCTTGTGTCTATCTTGAACGATATCTTGTGTCTGTCGTGAACGATATCGTGTGCCTATCTTGAACGATATCTTGTGTCTGTCTTGAACGATATCTTGATCTGCCTCTTATTCACTTTCCTGGAACTGTTCCCTCCATAATTGATTTTTTTTAAAAATTGAGTGTGTCTCTTCATGCCCCCACTTGTTAATTTAGGTTTTGAAAAAGTAGTTTTGAGAAATCAATCTGCTTCTATATGCAGGTCTTTTTGAACGTCTGTGCGATGTCATGTTTCTGTCCATGATATTCTTCTTAGGATTTTCTATAGCATTTAAATATTTTTATATTCAAGTTCATATTTTCTCTTTCATTCTCTTTCGGGTGTCATAGTTAAAAGGGCACAGAAGGCTTAGAGTATTGACTACATTGTACTAGGGTTTATGAACATTTACTCTGCCACTATCAATGAAGCAGGGCAAAACGCCTGCATAAAGTACCGCTCACTGTACTTAAACTCTCTAGCTTCCAGTTCCACAAGGATTTCTAAGAAAATCAATTTTATAAAGAATTCGTCGCCAACGGCTTTCAGAACTGCGACATCTGAGCACATACCGAACTGCTGAACAGCTACAACCAGGAGATCCATGATGTCATAGTTATTTTATGTTGTATGGTTTTTAAGAGACATATATGATGCACAGACTGTAAGGTACACACATGGAAGATATCATGAGAAATGTGGGGGGGGGGGGTGATGAGATCCGTGAGAAAAGCAAGCAATTGAATGTTAACAAAGAAGATATAATGAGATACACAGAAAGTAGACGGAATGAGATATACAGAAAGTAGTCAGGATGCGATATACAGACCGGAATGCATAAACAAAGACGAGCACAATGTGTGAGATGAAGGACTGGAAAAATAGTGTGAATATTATAATACTAAATATAGAGAAATGTGTCGTTTCTTTTCAAAATATTGAGCACCGCTGAGAGTTGGAGTCTTCTTGATATAAAACATTGAGCACCGCTGAGAGTTGGAGGCTTCTTGAATTAAAATAAATCTCTGGAGAAACCACCCATGAAACACAGAAACTAAGAGCTAACATCTACCCATGACACACAGAAACTAAGAGCTAAAATCCACCCATAACACACAGAAACTAAGAGCTAAAATCCACCCATGACACACAGAAACTAAGAGCTACAAACCACCCATGACACACAGAAACTAAGAGCTAAAATCCACCCATGACACACAGAAACTAAGAGCTACAAACCACCCATGACACACAGAAACTAAGAGCTACAAACCACCCATGACACACAGAAACTAAGAGCTACAAACCACCCGTGACACACAGAAACTAAGAGCTACAAACCACTCAAGATACCCAGAAACTAAGAGCTACAAACCACTCAAGACACCAAGAAACTAAGAACTAATCACACATAATGCAATGGGATAAAAACAACAAATTGAAGGAATATACGTTTGTCGTTTATGGAAATAACTCTGAGACAGCTTCCAGGGTGTGCTCCTACATCATCAGACAATATAGTCTGAGAGCGGGAGAAATGTCAAGAAGAAAACATCTAGATAACATGAGACATATGCAACAGCAATACACACTGACAGAAACTACAACGTGGTAATTATTCGAAATTTATATTTCAATGACATTGCACCAATAACGTTGCCAGGTGGATAGTTCATATTTTTTATTGCGCAGTAGAGTGTGTTCATATTAACGAAAGGAAATGACATTTTAGGTGGTGCTTTGCCTATCCTTATTTTATTATCGTTCTCTAATGAAACTTAATTTTACACTTTTCCTTGTTACTTTTTGTGATTCAGAGAAACGTACCAGCCCCTTTATACTTCTGTTACCAGCAGTGACGTGCGGTTGCTTTTCTCATTGGGGACTAGGTATTTTGTCGTTAGAGTATATTTGGGTAAAATGAAATTTTGTGTCAATCTAGCTCACTGACTACTTAACACTATTTTTCAGTAACTATTTTTAGCATGGACTCTGTTTAAAACAATTTCTACTTAATATAAAACTCGTTCAAAAATCTTCTATATTGACAATAAAACACAAACACAGTATAGACTAAATACGCCGTCACACTTGAGGACAATTGTCAATAATGTCCTATCTCTTTTGGGATTTTCCGACGTGACTCGAATCAATTTTTACTATATTTTCTAGTATAGTTAGAAGACAAACTCTTCTCCGCGATATTTGTGCCCGCTGATCTTAACCGCCGTCACTTATCTTGGATTGTTGGTTGGTTGCTGATCCAGCGAGCCATGGGCTCCTGTCCTTTTACCCAATGCCATTAAAATTACATTATATTGCTGGGAAGTCTATGGATTTTCGGCCCACCCCGGAACAGAGCCAGAGAATAACTATCACATCACCAGGAAGTTAGATTTCAACCTATACACTTCTCCGAGCCACTGCAACCAAGATAGGGTTCACTGTGCTCATTCCCCGCCACAAATTGACTACTGGTTATGCCGAACTTATCCATTGCTCCAGGCATGCAATCATATGTTCAAGGCAAAAGGAATGTCACGTCCTGAGTCACTGTGCCTCTATGATGGGCCTCATCCATAAGAAAAAACAGTGCTGTCAGTTTCCTCCTCCTCAGTACTGCGCAGTACATCTTTGGCTCCCTCACAACCACAGAGTATTCATACATATATACGAATAACTAAAACACATTGCAACAAAAAAATAAAAGCATGAGAAGCATAATTGTATAGATGACGTGCCATGAAGCTTCTATAAGAAGATAACCTCAATATAACGGCGTATCACCTACTGTTTTCTGTTGCATGGGTGGTTTGTCTAGTAAGCCATTGGTGAGACCCACAGACGCAACCACGTGCGTACTGATCTTGGTAAATCCTACCTTTTCTGTCATTTCTCATTCGCTGACGACGCAAAATGTACAAAATATGGGCGTGTCCAGTTTGCACTGATGATGATCCGATGACAAACGAACTAACTAACTAACAAAATATACGCAAATCTATAAATGATCATTAACGTCAGTCCACAAACCACAATTTACCATTTACCACAATCTCTCCTGCACAATATGGGAAAGTGGCACAGGGCCGGAGTAATTTTTTTTAAATCATTATATATACTCCCCCCCCCCCAAAAAAAAAGCGCGACATTTTCTATAATTACTGAACTATAGTCCTTACAAGTCAAGCAAATAAAATAATGTTAAACATCATAATGCACAAAAATCAAACTAAAATTGGAGATGAAGATAAACAAAACACATGCTGGTTTCAGATCGGGCAGAGAAACAAGAGATCACATCCTTAACATGAGACTTATTGTAGAAAATTGTAGATAATTCTCAACTGAACTTCACATGTGCTTTATAGATTATTCAAAAACGTTTGACTGTGTCCAACACCAGAAACTATGGTTGATAATGAACCACATGGGATTCCCCAAGACATCTGATTCATCTAATAGAAGAGCTTTACCAAGATCAAAAGGCTGCAGTGAAGTTAGAGGGTGATCTCTCGATCTCTCAGAGTGGTTTGATGTTCAGAGTGGAGTAAGACAGGGGTGCACTCTCTCCCCATAAAAGTTCAACATCTACACATAAAATATATTTAGAACTGTGAGAGAGGACATGCATAACGCTGACAGCCATGCTTTACATATTCCAAGATTGAAGTGATACCGGTTCTTTGTCTAATGTCTTCAGTTCTTACTCTGCCTCTTAGCGATATTTCTAGGATTCTGCGCAAGCATGCCATTTCAGTTGTCACATGTTTACATTTATCTTGTTCTGTCGTTGTCCATGTTTTGTTTGGTAACACAGCGTTGGTATAATAATTGTTTTGAATAGTGCTATTGTGGTGTTTAAATCTACATTTTTGTTTCTGAAGATTAGCGTCATTTGTCCTAGGTGTTGTGTTTACATGGTCTTTTGTAATGGTGACCGACATTGATCGTTCATTCTGATATGTGACCTGAACCATGTTCTTGGCGTATGTCGGGACTATTAAAAAACCCACCCCATGCCTTGCTCTGGAAACTGGGTGAACGCCACTGTATATTAACGTGTAATTTAGATATAGATGTTTACATCCCCTGTCTTTAATCCTGGTATCTGCTAGTCCTAGTATTTTTATATTTCTTCTTTTCATTTCATCTATCAGGTCTTCTTTCTTTTTTTCTAATCCACAGATATTGATTGTAACAAATTTCATATGTTGTGTTTTCCTTTGTTGTTTAATATTACTAGTAGTCGTCTCCAGAAAACTCTTCATTTTACCACGAGCCATTGTGTTCTCACTGACGGTTTGCTAATCCTGTCTCAGTCTTGTATCAGGAAATTCACATGGTTACACCGCTATCTCTAACTAACACATACAGAAAGAAACCACATATTCCATGCGAATAGTCCTGAAACACCGAACTGGACCTCCATTTGTGGTCAAAGAAATAATATAGCTGTTACGCGCGCCATTTTACCGGAAGCTCTTACATTACACTCATGTGAAATGAGTTATTCCGGGTACACGAAATATGCCGTAAAATTGTACTTTTATAAATGTTGTGTACTCTCATGACAACAACGTTTATCGTAGAATTTGACGGTCGTTAGATATGATTTTAAGAACAGACAGAAAGGCATATGAAAACAATATTATATGATAGCTTCATAAAGAAATGTATACATGACATTAACAACAGGCGAGGAGAAAGAATATTAACCTGTTACACAGAGTAAATATCGATTGAAAGGTACTAATATTATATCTAGGTCTAATCCTATAATTTGTCTGTTTGACCTTTGTTGAACGAATAGAGGTAAAAGGTTAAACTATGCTGTCAATGGTCTGTTTTCCCGGACCACGGAAGAACTTTTAAGATTTCTCATGTTGACCACGGCCGAGCTTATGATCTAATGTGTCACCGTGCCATAATATCACCGGAATCGGTCAAGTAGTTTATATTTCTATACCAAGCAGACACAACGCAGAGTTACAGAGTTATCCATTTATTTATATAAATGTCACTGTTGACAGAGCCTTTGACAGTTAATATTTCAACTAGATAATGTCTTCAAATATAAGACTATCCATTGACAGACTTCAGATTAAATAAGAGATGTGTGCTAACCATTGACAGCGGCACACCTGGTGGCTGATTCGATTATTGCAGTTTTTTAATTTGTCACTTTTTTTGTAACCAGCCAATGTAAACATAATAAGTAGGCTCAATCTTGAGTATTAACTCAGCCATGACGTCATAAGTAGGTTAAATCTTGAGTATTATCTCGGCCATGACTTCATAAGTAGGCTCAATCTTGAGTATTAACCCGGCCATGACTTCATAAGTAGGCTCAATATTGGGTATTAACCCGGCCATGACTTCATAAGTAGGCGAAGCATGGACGGTAAACAAAAGTATCCAATATAAGCTGGAGGCAACTTTTAAGATGTGGTTTTTAAGAAGAAGAAGAATTCTATGGACAGCCAAAAAACTAATGTAGACGTAATTAGAGGGGCTGGTGTAAAACAACATTATATAGCAAAAATTAGAAGTAGACAATCAAGATTTTTAGGGCATGTAACGAGAAAAATAAAACTTGAACATTCAGTAACCACCGGAAAGATCAAGGGGAGAAGAGACAGAGAAAGAAAAAGAGAGAAATTTCTGGATGGTTGTCACTGTGGCACAAAAAAGAAGTCACCAACTGAACTTATTAACAACACAAGAGACAGAGAGTTGTGGAGAAGCATAACCGTCTACACCACTCGGCATGGTACTTGATTGATTGACATGTATTTTGTCTTATTTCTTGTTGCTGACTTCCTTCTATTAATCTCTATCTAAACTATTTTGAGTTTCCGTCTACTAAGTCCTTTTTACAGCTAACACTATCCCCTCTAAGTTTCCTATCCAGGGCCCTCTAAGGAATTCTACCATCGTTTTTCATGGTTTCAGGTCACCTAGGCGATACTTCCTCCGGTTATTCTCTAGTCAACGCTAAGACTCTCACATATTAGTTTCGGGAACTTTAGTTCCTTCCGGGACGTATATTCCCGAGAACCTTTAGTTCTTTCCGGGACGTATATTCCCGAGAACTTTTACTTTTTCCAGATACTTTAACAGAGAAATTCTCACCACAGAAGACCCTGGCACTATTGATGTCATTTAGCAATAATTACAGCCA
Organism: Meghimatium bilineatum; assembly: GCA_034231615.1. Taxonomy (NCBI): domain Eukaryota; kingdom Metazoa; phylum Mollusca; class Gastropoda; order Stylommatophora; family Philomycidae; genus Meghimatium; species Meghimatium bilineatum. The sequence continues at coordinate 27,790,956 of CM067320.1, read as the reverse complement.
CGGTTATTTAATTCTATCTCATACTATAAGGTCACACAAAGATGAAAACAACAAGGGCATGTATAACCAACTCTGGGGTCTTATTCTGGGAAAGGTCATGCATCCACTAGATGCCTCAATCACTTTTAATAAACAATCTAAATAGATCAAATCATAAGTTTTTTTCTTGTAATATTGTCCAGAAAAAGTGAAAAAAAATACTAAACACGAAAGGTATTATAGGATAGATTATGAGTTTGTGAGCAAAAGCAAAACAACACTACCATGAACAATAAAGGAATCAATAAGTATCATGGGAGCGTACCTTATCAATGCATGCTCCCCAGTTCACTCTGTGGTTACACTCTCTATACAAAATCAGAATAATCGGAACTCTTCTGCAGTAAACACACACACTTACATTTACTGTAAGCAAATAATTTTAATAAAAAAACATTACGATGATCAAATAACAGTGTTCTAATGAACTAAAACGCAAAATTGACAATTCGATAGAACGGTTTACTAATGGTTTTACCTCATATGGTCGAGGCCAGCCTCTTTCAACCTAGGACTGGTGTCCATGTCGGTTATATCAAGGCGTTACTATACGGTATTTATCAAGATAGGCACGAGCACACACATCAAACGATAAAGTATACCCAATACTACATACCAGTGATATTGAATGTAATCAATAAATGCAAGATAATGTATGCTAATAGCCAATATGAAGTAAGAAGTAATACAGGAATGTCCAATAAGTTCCAAATCCAATCAGGAGTTCGTCATGGGTGTGTCCTATCCCCTTAACTTTTTACAACTTATATTGACCACATCTGTAAACTAGCAAGTACTAACGATGAAGATAGCATGACCGACAAATTGAACGAATTTCTCTTTGCATACGACCAAGTGCTAATATCGATATCAGAAGACAAATTGCAAGAACATATGAACAGACTCCATACAACATGACAAAAATTCAACATGACGGTTAATATTGAAAAGACCGAAATAATGGCAGCAGCAAAGAAGAAGAAGAAATATCACTATCTCCATCGATAAAAAACACCGTAAAAAGGTAAAGGAGTTCACTTACTTAGGAAGCAGTATATCGAGCAAAGGGAAAAACAGTAAAGAGATACAAAATAGATGCAAAAGAAAACAACAAAAACAAACACATACCAGATCCTGGGACAGATGACACGAATTTTCGAAAACAAAAATGTAAACATAGACACTATAGTTGCATTATTCAAGACTATTATTTTGCATCATTGTGCTAACAATGCCAAACCCGGACAATGGCAGCTCAAGACAAAAGAAAAATAGGCACAGCAGAAAAGACATATCTGCGAAGAATACTCAGTGTCATTAAGAGATAGAATTAGAAACGATAACATCAGGCAGATAACCAAAACAATACCAGTATTGGAACACATCAAAAGACAACAGTTGAAGTGGTTTTCACACACTTCCAGGGTACCAACAAATAGAATGCCACAAATGGCCATGGCACATAAGACATCACGGCTATAAAATAAGAGGCAGACCGTATAAAAGATGGATCACAGAAATCAAAGTAGCCACAGGAACAAGCTTACAAACAGCACACAAGAAGGCTATCTCCAGAGAACTCTTCTACCCCTGAGCAAACACGGCAAAGCAAATAATGGTTACAGCGTATAGATAGAGTGATAATAGTAGCAAGATTGTCGGCAGTATAGAAGATCTAAAAGGGTCATAGAAGAAAGATTTACCGGTATCGAATGGACACGAAACTTTTCCTGCTAAAAATTGCTGAAGGAGACGGAATTGCCGACAGAAGCACTTCAATTCTTACTTCAAGTCTGTCATGAGGACTGTGAATTCTTACTTTCAATCTCACGTGAGAACTGTGAATTCTTACCTTCAGCTAGACAGGAGAACTGTGAATTTTTACTTTCAATAGACGGGAGAACTGTGAATTAATATTTTCAACTAACGGGAGAACTGTAATGAAAAAAATAGACTTCCATGCAAGTTGTACTGTCTGATGGCAAGCATATCTGAGATCTTCTTCTTCTATGTGTGCTCTTATACTGTCTGATGGCAAGCATATCTGAGATCTCCTTCTTCTGTGTGTGCTCTGACAAATGGCAGGCAGTAATACATAAAATAGATTAATATGTGGAAAGTATATCATGACACTTATACAGGAAGGGCAGCTACCCAGGTTCAACCCACCTTATTTGCCTCTTACAACATGCATGGCTTGTAACTTACTATTTGTGCTCCCTGTTCGGAGTCATGTAACACTCTGACTAGAATTGTGGGTTATTCTTATATTATCGTATTTCTCGCTTCAAGGATCCACCCATGCTTCGCTTCACCAAAACACGTTTAATTTCCCTGTCACTCAATGATGATAGTGAGTGAGAAGGTAATCTTACTACCTGACCTTAGCTCGAGAGTGACGCAAATGGCTGGAACGATAAACACAAGTTTCAAGAACCTGTATGTCTTCAACAGCCAGGATTCAACACAGATTGATTTCAAGAGGAAGGGTGTCGACTGATTTATCTGTATGTTCGAACGAGAAGTAAATAGTATTATTACTTTTCAGGAGTTTGTTTATATTACAACTATCAGGAGCCGTGCACATCGTAGCACAATTTAACTAATTTGGCTCTGGATATAATAGATTCTTCTCGACTCTTTTATTGGATAAAAGAGATTTCATTTAATACCAGATCAACCTCGCATGACGTTCATGAAGGATTGCAATCCAAGAAATAAACAGTCCTGGTGACCTTTGAAATAGAACAGTGGTTTTCAAATCACGGATCGCGTCACTCAATATGGTCTGGAAGGGTTTTGTGTGGGATCGCAGGCTGAAATCGTAAACGAAAGAAATATTGACTTTAACGAATTTTCTGTCTACTTTTGCTTCTACAAATATTTGTGAGATTGAATGTCTAACACATATTGCTTTGAAATTAAAACAAGACGTATCATTCAATTTTAAGAATAACATCAAGTTGGCATTAACGAAAATGTCACCGCGATTTTTAAAGCTTGTTGACGAGTTAAATTTTTAAAAATGTAGAAATATACAGCAATTTCTTTTACAATATTAAAATGGATTTATTTTACTGTATCGGGGTCACGAGTCACTTTATATTTGTAAAATTTTATCGCCGATCATTTGGCTTCTGTAAAATTGATTTATATGCCTCGTGGATGCCATAGTATGCGGTCGCGATTTTAACAGTTTAGGAACCACTGATATGAAGGATGCATATATATATATATGTTGTTATACTCCTTATTAATTTTGACTGTCATCACTGTAAGATGTAGTGTGAAAGAAAGAAGTGATAATTGTACAGACAGTTCTAATAAAGCTTAATTCTTCATCGCTGTCGATACGACGTGCACATGGTTAGAGTATGAGCGGAAAGAAGTAAACTCAAGATTTACCTATAGTAAATATGGCATACTAGCAACATAGCACAAGGATATAAAACATTTCCACCAAAAAGTCTTCATCAGAGCGAAAACCAATGGACAAATAAAACCCTGTTTTGTTTCATTTCAGAAAAGTTGAACGTTTTGTTTATATTGACGACACGCTTATTATCAACATTACATTTTCCATGTAGACACATCAATCAACAATTGTAAGACATTTAACGTCTGTTTTCCACTTTAAAGTGTTTACGTGATTGAAAATAAAGTATACCATTCTTTTGTAAACGAAAGCCAGTGACAGACCTGTTCTACTAGTGAGGAACCTACAGTTCATGAGTCATAAAGTGCACGGCCTACGTGAGAATAGCTACACATATTTTTTTTTTCAAATGATGAGAAACTTGTGTAGACTTAGAGAAAAGTAGATAAAAATGATCACCAAGATTTTTCTAATGGATAATTTTAAAGCTATTTATTTTCTGATTATTGCCGGCCTCGTGAACTAGGCTAAAGTGCTGACATAACAGTTCATAACAACAGGCTTCATGATAGTTTTCTAGTTAGTCACGGCCCGTGGAGTAAAGTCAGCTATGTCAGTATGATTCCATAAATTAATGAGGCGTATATGGCGCATACTAGTTTTAAATGTTTATGGTACATGGGAAATTTACATACTTGGCAGTGTGTGTTGCTGTTGTTGTGTGTGTGTTTGTGTTGATCGACCGGTCTATAGCTATAATATAGCTATAGTAGCTTGAGAATACACACGCTGGAAGTCTTGACTAAAATCGCGACTTTTTTTATAGATGTTGTGTAGTCGAATACGTAAAACGTATTCTATATAGGCTCAGGTTTCTATAAAATAGTGCAACGGTTGTGGGAAAAATACCGCCGATGGGCAAAATATTTGCTAGTCCACCAGGAAGATCTAAAAGTACTATGTGCATTGGCCCACGACATTAGAAAACGCTACGTGGGAACTACACAATACTAAAATGATAATGTATTGGTTCCATACCACAGGAGATAAGGTTAATCCGTCCTGCCGACCCAGAGCAGGATTTCCTACCTCTGAAGTACAATATGTACTGCTGAAATATCTAAATCTCCGCCCGTGCGCCAACCGAGGTCTGGATTTGTAGTTCATGGTGCAAACATTAGAGACACTGTCTTCTTTCCAGACATGTCGTGGGGGGGGGAGGATAGCAACCTGTCACTTGTATATGTATATATATATATATGTGACACACAGGGAGGGGGCATCAGAATTTTAGAAGGTCTTAGGAGGTGCATGGTAACGAAAAGGTTGGGAAACACTGCTCTAATTAGAACCAGTTCGTTTATCTTCTACAAACCCTGTATGCTAACCTGGATTAGAACAAGAATATTTATCTTATTGAAACCAGGTAATGCTATCCTTATTTTTATATTGACTCCTCGATGCACCTTCTCCTGCATGAGTTCTTAAAACTCCTACATAACAGCAGGATGTTGTCTGGCGAATTGAGTTTCGGTGTATCATAGTTAGCAAGTTACTTGCGATTCTGCGCCCTTTGTTAAACAAATCCGATTTCAGCATGGTTTCTGGGTTTCGTTCACTCTACATAGGATGGGACAGCCAACCCCACCCCTAAGTTTCCTTAGTTGCTTCTTACAATATGCGTGATAGGTATCAATGTTATTATTCGTTGCTCCCTTTTCGGGCTACGACAAAACACAGAGTCGATTCTTCCTATTTGTATTATTCATTTACCCTTGTTTACTGAATGTACTTGTGATAATGGCGCCACCACTAACTACGTTGCAATCATTTCGATTAACTAACTGCACATTTCGCTAGTTCATGTGAACGTCAGTTATGTCGTTACTGCTATTTTTTTTTCTGGATGTATATGTGTATGTTATCTTGATAAATACCTTTTGGTCTAAACGTCCATTATGCCCCGTGTACTGTTATTTGTATTGTTTTACGTTACCACCCCATAGTCAGATAGTGATCGCCTGTTAGTTTTCGTCTAGTAAAACTACAAGACCTTGTGTTCCACGTAATTACTATTGATTATTGTTATACCGTTTTACAGCAGTAGTACATTTTATTGATTCTGATAATGAAATGCATTATGTTGTTGTTTGCAGTTTGGATGAGATAGTATAACATTCTATCTCAGGATATCTGTCAACTTAGATCTCGCTGATCTTCGGGATAAGGTAGCAAATTTCACTCCCACCTTTTATCAGTGAAAACGTATGACTTCTCACCCTACTGCCTATTTCCACCCATGATTTATCCTGACAACACACGTACGATCTGTGTTACCTATTATTACATTCCAATGTCTATTTACTACCACCTCATGGAGCGTTGACTATGTCCAGACAGTGTTTATATGGCATTATACAAAATGTCTTAATTTTCATTACGGATCTACTTCAAATGTAGGATTATGTCACCTCACACGATATTGAACAGGAAGATATCAGTCAGGCGGCAGTCAATGTGATTAAATGACAGTATGTAAATGTGATATTAAGTCACAAAACATAAGCCTTGAATCTCAGGAGGACGAGGTCTCTGATCAAACGGAATAGATATACAAAGCGATAGCAGGAGTAAGTCAGACTGAAGAGTAGTCCTGCTCGCAGATCATAAACAGCGTCACGAATCTTGACTAATCTTACTTTTTCATGATTTTCATTGGCTGACTACATAAATTATACGCAAAGTGACCAATGATCTGTTGCATCTGCCAAGATAAGTGGCGATATTTGTTGTAATTAGAATATAATATAGTTTCGACTTTATAGAAGATGTGAAACTGGCAAAAGATTAAGTAACCGTTTCTGCCAACATTTTCTATAGCTTTCGCTATACATTTTAATGGCTCTGGTCATAGTGGTGCTCGTGATATTCAGACCACTGCATTCAGATCGTGAACCATTGACGATAGAGCTAGATAAACCCTTGAAACTCGCTATATATTGCAATTTGGTACCCTTAAGGCATTTCCTCTTAATAGCGATCGCTCATTAATTTAATTTTCGATGATGGGGGCCTTTGATATGTTATCGATCATGTTGTCAGGCGAAGTTGTTTATTTCATTCTCATTCCACAAAATTTTTAATGCGCTTTTCTATAACAATGTCTGTGTATACATTTGTCACTGTAACCTTAGATGTTAAACTGTCAAATACTGCACATTTCCCGTTAAGGAGTTGCAGGGAGGCATTTTGTAGCTGTGTGATAAAGGCCGCACGCAACTTTGGATATCTCTGCTGTTAAATGTCTGCCGTCTAATCAGGGCCGGTCGTATGCCATTGCAACATATGCGGCCGCTTTGGGCCCCACACTTCATAGGGCCATAAATTCTGGATTTATTATCCTCTTCCCTACCCAGACTGGGCCCCGCGCAATCCGTTTCCCATTGCCCCCCCCCCCCAATTGTTAGGGCTGGCCCTGCGTCTAATGCTTTTGTGATACTCATTATTTTTACTGTTTTGTCTTGTATTCACTTGAAAAAAGACCTTAAAGTTGAAACTGTCTTGCATACTGTTATTTGTATGTTTCTTAAAGTTGAAACTGTCTTGCATACTGTTATTTGTATGTTTCTTAAAGTTGAAACTGTCTTGCATACTGTTATTTGTATGTTTCTTAAAGTTGAAACTGTCTTGCATACTGTTATTTGTATGTTTCTTGCTCATCGTCTTTAGTTTGATAGCCTGTGCGTTCATTGTAAAGCTGTGTTTTGTGTTTTACCTTGTGTTTTACGTAAGTACTGTTCTTATACAATTTTACAGAAGGTTCACTTATTATCTAATACTTCTTGCAGTCCCTAGTAGGTAACAAGGCAATAACAAGTAATCAGTTCTAAAGTACGATACGCTTAACAAATCAAGCGTACTTAGTAATATAGATTAGTTATATTAAAAGTACTTTCAATGACATGAGAAAAATATTGACATCTAAATCATAGGTTCCCAAAGTGGTCTATATGGACTCCCAATGGTTGATTTCGACTTGCAGAGGGTCCATGTCAGCGATAATAAAATTAGGAAGTGCACGAAGTGTACTTTAAAAAAAAATATATTTATGAATAAAAATTGTATATGTTCTTCTTTTTTTGCTTTTTAAAAAAATACTGTCTACTCTACAACAACCAGATCAAAGTGAGCAGCACTGTGTCAGCTGTATAAACACATTAGACATTAATACGTTTAGAAAAATTCAATATTAGCATGAAGGGGGGGGGGGATCTATGAAATACAGAAACGTCGGCAAGTGGTCTATGGAGTAGAACAGCTTGAGATTCACTGAATTCTAAATGAATCACAAACAAGCTAAAAATGATAATTGTACATTTCTATATTTATTGTATAGTAATGTATATCTCAGAAATATGGATAATGAGCACAATACTAGAAGATGAAATTGATTCCTTTGTGATGTTGGTATATAGAAGAAGAATAGGGACAACTTCATGGACAAAAAGGAAACGAACAAATAGGTTCTGACAACACCGCGTATGAAAACAACATTAAAGGACATAACAGTCGAAGAAATAATATATTTTGGATATGTTAAAATTGATAACACCTTGTTGAAGTCCTTGCTTGAGAAATTTAATACACATTGTTGAAGTCCTTGTTTGAGAAATTGATGGCACCGTTGAAGCCCTTGCTTCAGAAATTGATGACACTGTTGAAGTCCTATCTTGAGAAATTGATGACACTGTTGAAGTCCTTGCTTGAGAAATTGATGATACCGTTGAAATCCTTGTTTGAGAAATTGATGGCACCGTTGAAGTCCTATCTTGAGAAATTGATGACACCGTTGAAGTCCTTGCTTGAGAAATTGATGACACAGTTGAAGTCCTTGTTTGAGAAATTGATGGCACCGTTGAAGTCCTTGCTTCAGAAATTGATGACACTGTTGAAGTCCTTGCTTGAGAAATTGATGACACTGTTGAAGTCCTTGCTTGAGAAATTTATGACACTGTTGAAGTCCTTACTTGAGAAATTGATGACACTGTTGAAGTCCTTGCATGAGAAATTGATGACACTGTTGAAGTCCTTGCTTGATAAATTGATGACACTGTTGAAGTCCTTGCTTGAGAGTAGCGTTGAAAGGAGACGCGCAAGGTGTAGGCAGAGATACAAGTGGTATAGAATATCACAAAATTATCAGGTTACGGTCTAGCAGAATGTACTATCAAAGTAAAAGACGGAAGGATGATTAGATAATCTGTTCAGATGTATGTACTATGCCTCTGACAGGATTTATTAATCCTAGTATACTGGCGCACTGGAATGCCTTCCTTCGGGAACTAAACACATTTCCATAAACTCCCCCATACACATCCTTGCCTTGAGACTTTACGAGTCTGGGTGTTGCCCCGGTTACACAACTGTGAAGAACCTGCCCTTTTGTCAGCAAGACTATGGACTGTCAAGAGTTACCTGCTCACAGCTAAAAGTATTATTTCATCATCATCATCAGCATTGTTGTGACTTTCGAATATCGATATGGAATATCGTTAGTAAACATCATTACAACTATCGAATATCTGTTAGAAAAATGGTTATCGAATATCACGAATATTATTATGATTATCGATATCGAATATCCTTTTGAATATTGTTATCGAATATCATCATTGAATGGCGTTATGACTATCGTTCTCAAATATCTTTTTGAATATCGTTATAGCATATTGTAAGAGTATAAAATTTGACTATCGTTATTTTTTAGGACATATGATGAGAAGAACAAAACATGAACATTTTAGTAACAGCCTGAAAGTTGACGAGGAGAAAGATAAAGGCAGATGTTGCTGTATGGGTTATCATTATGGCATGGATGAATTTATTAACAACACCAGAGACAGAGTTGAGTTGAAACATTATCGCCTACACCATGAGGCATGGTACATCCTGTACTTGATTGAATAATTGAACGATGACTATCGACATGGATTATCGTTATTGAAAAATGCAAATATACTTTTTGAACTGTTACAAGCAATCCTGTTTAGTCTATTATATGTACCATGTCTTTCGTTGCCATATTCGAAGGTTTATTTTGTACTAAACTTAGGTTTACTGCCAACAATTCGTACGCAAGAGTCAGCGCTCCCAGTCGTTTACCTTTAATTTTTTTTTTTAAATACCTTTTCTGTGTACACCGTTGTCAGCGTATTGTGATTAACGGGTTTTTTTTTTTTTTAAAAAAAACGTTAATTTTCTTGGCAAAGGTTCCAGAAACAAATTATCTCAAGTTGAAGTTTCAACGCTCCTTCATGACCCGGATGTGATAAATTGGTTCTGTCGAAACGTCTAGTCAGAACTGTTGAGTTAGGATAGAAGCAACCACTCATGTTCAAATAGCAGTGATAATATTGAAGCACCCTCGTCAAGGGTGTCTATAATGGTTGTCTCCCCAGGTTAGGAATTACCGCAGGAAGCGGACTTTGTGTGGTGTAATATCTTTAGACAGAATGCTTCATTTATCCACGATATTTTACTATGTTCCTGTCACGATTATGAGATAGTCGTGTACTGCTCTCTCGTGCTTTATTTCCAACGATCAACGTCTATCGAGTTATGTTTGTGAGATGGGCCCACTAACCAGCCTATCACTGAGTCAACGAAAACGTTATTGCGAATTATGTGTTAAACACGTTCTTATATAATTATAGAAGGGGGGTTTCCTGAGTACTTGGCAGTTGTTGGCAAAAGGGGGAGGGAGGGTGTAAAAACAAATTTGCGATAAATAGTTGACGTAATTTAAGACCCCCACCGCCCCCCCCCACCCCAGCCACAGTTGTCGGTACAGTTTTAGTTTGTAATACGACATATATATATATATAAACCAAACATGTAGATGATATTACTGTTTCATATTTTCTTTGTACACTACAATTTCTCGACATGTGATTTATTGTCTTTTTACACTATCTATCTATCTATCTATCTATCTATCTATCTATCTATCTATCTATCTATCTATCTATCTATCTATCTATCTATCTATCTATCCATCCATCCATCCATTAATCCAGCCAGCCATCCATCCCTCCCTCCCTTTCTGTCTGTCTGTCTATATATCTATCTATCTACATGTCTGTCTGCCTGTTTGTCAGGCTGGCTGCCTGTCTGGCTGGCTGGCTGCCTGTCTATCTGTCTGTCTATCCATTCATTAATCTATCTATCCATCTATTAATCTATCTATCCATATATCTATTTATTGTCTTTCTACACTATCTATCTATCTATCTATCTATCTATCTATCTATCTATCTATCTATCTATCTATCTATCTATCTATCTATCTATCTATCTATCTATCTATCTATCTATCTATCTATCTATCTATCTATCTATCTATCTATCTATCTATCTATCTATCTATCTATCTATCTATCTATCTATCTATCTATCTATCTATCTATCTATCTATCTATTTATCTATTTATCTATATATATATCTATATATCTATTCATCCATCTATCTATCTATCTATTTATTGCCTTTTCTCTGCATTTTCGGGCTATGACATGTTTTGTCCCTTGATGTGCAGTAATATTGTGACTTCTCATAATGTTTGTAATTCTTAAATCCACCTTCTTCTTGGTCTTCTTCCGTATCGTGCTGTTTCCATTTTCATGTGTGTTCTATGCTCTTGCTGCTGGCCAATAAAAGTTCATTCTCATTAAGTGACCGAACAAATTCAGTCTGTTTTTCAATATATTTGACCACAGATGTTGTTTCAACAGTTCTTGTAATCTCTTCATTCCACACATGATCTCTTCTTGTCTGTTTGTTGTTTTTCTTAGACATCTCATTTCACACGTAGTAAGCTTTCTGTCTTGTTCTTTGGCTAGTGTCAATGTCTGACATTGATAACACAATGCTGGTATGAAGATTGAATGTATTATTTTTCCTTTTTGTTTTCATCGGGATAGATTTCTGTTTCAAATTTGTTGTAAGTTCATAATTTACGTAGATGACTTTTTGAATTCGTGTCTGTGGCTCTCTGTCCATTCTTCTGTCGTCTGTAAAAAATAATTAATATTTTTAATATTTAAATCTGCTCTCAAACTATTTAAATTTCTGCACTCGTTTCAGTAATTGCTCATTTATCTGTATGTTGATACATATTATTATCTTTTTAATATGTTATATTTATTTTCTTTGTACACTATATCTTTTTGGTATGTAATTTATCATATAGTCTTTTTACACATGGTCCTTGAATGTAACTTATCATATATTCTTTGTACACTACACCTTCTTGCCATGTTTTGTTTGTTTGCTTGTCACTAAACCTAGGAATTACGAGCGATGTGCGCTTACTCCCTATGTGGAGTGGGGCAGTTTCTGAGAGCTATCTTTCATGCCTAGAAGACTTCATCTTTCGACTTAATACAATGCCTATTGAAGAGGCATTTTTCTCTGAGGGAGTATGTTTTGAGATGAACTGATATTTTGCATGGGTCACTCACTGCATATTTCCACCAACGGGGAACTTCGCGGCCGACTATTTCCCGTATAGGAAAACACCTTCATTGAAACATGTCCCTAGGTCCTAGACTAATTTCTTCATTTCTCATGTTGGGCTACGGCGACGGTCGAAATAGACTTGTGTTGCTACATCTTCGTAGACGAGGTCTGCAGCGTCGCCAAACACCTACGAAGTCTGGAATTTGACATGTGCATTTTCGACACACTTCCCTTGCCCTCTTGTGATGGCCTTCCAATTTATTGCCTAACAATTGCCTAACACGGTATGTATTTTGACTCTTTGCCATTGTGTTATTACCAAAGGAAGTTGTAGATTACGCCTATCTCGGAAGTGTAGCTTTGCAGCCGGCGAGCAATTCGTGTGTAAGAAAAAGGACATTATTGCCCATGAGCCATTGGGTACTGAATATAATAGAGATTACTAGCTTTGATTAATGTGAATATATATTTATTTTTTTATATATGGGGGGGGGGGTGGAAATAGTTAGATTACGATGTTTGTCTTACCGTCAACTTCACCTGTTTTCCGGTACACAATATATTGTGCCTAAAGACGGGACTTAAACTTCTCCAACCCACCCCTTTATATATAATCGTGCATGTTGTTGTATGTACTTAAATCTTCCTGAACTATTTCATTGTCTCATGTTGATATTCTGGCCAGCCTTCTTTTAATTATATTATAGAAATATACACATTTATTTTATCTTTGTCATCGTGGATTGTTTGAAAACACAGAGTGGGGAACCAAAAAGTGAAACAAGTAATCTATAGCACATTTTATATTATGATGTCATTCTAAAGATTACTGAACATCCAATGAGATTAAAATTGGAATTTGTTTCGACTATTTAATCATGTCAGTTCCAATTCATTTCACTGCCTATTCTTAAAATTAACAAATTAACTGTGTGCCTTTGTTGCTATGTGCAGCACAATCCTGAACTGTTCATGTTATGCTTGCAAACAGCTAAAACTATTTTACCTTCGATACCTGAAATATCTTATTAGTATGCGATTTCTGTAGCACATCTCTGACACGGAAATCCTAGAAAAGTCCAAGATGGAAAACGTCCATGCCTTATTGATCATTGCTCAAAGTTGTCGAGTAGGTCATGTTTGAATAACAGACGAGGTTCTTCTATTATAGATGCACTGTTGTGATCTTTTCACAGGTAGTTCTAGTAGTGAGACACATTGTGTTAAAATACTTCTTGAAGACATCTATCAACACTGCAGTATTGAGCCAATCTTTTGGGAAACCATAACCCTTGACCTTCCAGATCAGATTGATTAGATCAGTACAGGTATTAAAAATATTGAAAAAAAGAACACTCCAGGCAATTAGAAAAATGAATAAAATCGAGAAGAGGTTAGGCAGTTCTTCCTTATTGAAAGATCTTTTTTCATTCCTCTTCACAATTCAAAAGGTTTACCGAGCCTTGATTGGACTTCTCAGACATGGGTTTAAGTAGAATACGTTTGTTAAGAGTAGACGAGGTAATATTTTTAAGTGGTTGTTTTAGGTGTAGAATGACATTTGTACATATAATTCCAGAGACGAATAATTCATTAAGATGTATGCATATATATAGGTGCATGTGTGCGTGCGTGTGTGTGTGTCCGTGCGTGTATGTATGTATGTATGTGTGTGCGTGCGTGTGTGTGTGTGTGTGTGCGTGTGTGTGTGTTTATTTATGGCCTTTTGCTTCTTGCAGACGGTCATTGAGAAACAGGAAAGAGAAGTCAATGAGCATTGTCTCACTGGAACGAAAACTTTTTAAACGATCGTGTCACAACAACATAAAATTGTTGTTGTCGTCTTCCTCTTTTCCATATCTTTTGACATATCGTTCTCAAACACCGACGCCTCCGCACGCAGATTTGCACCCAGACAGTCAGAAATAATTAATTAATATAAGAAGTACATTAACTTGAGACACTAAACACAATTTCTCATCGTAACAATGTCTAATTCTTGATGATTAAATACTATCACAGAACGTTGTTTACAAGTGTTAACAGAACTATCACCGACAACAATGACGTTTACATTTTAAACGTACCCATTCCTTATATACATATTCACATCAATAATTAACCTACTTTAAGATCTATGGAAACCCGTGTAGATATATTTTCAAAGCCGCTATTATTTTACAGACTTATACCGCGTGTTCTGAACGCCATGCTCATATTCGCTTGCATAGGATGAACATAAGTTACTAGAGTACATCCAGTTTTAAATAGAGGGAGAGCACATTACTGTTTATATTACTAAGTTTATCTTTGTTCTTAAACTTATTTTTATTATACATATTCTTTTCTAATACATTCTGTTTTCTCTTCTACAACTCAGGTCCCTCGACTCCGACGCCTCTGAGGAAGAAACGACTTTCTGCAACCGAGAGTCTGTGACAAGTCCTGTTAACGTGGGTCCTCAATGGCGAAACTTCTTCAAGGTAGAGGAGTACAACTAACAACAGCTTATGTTTAAGAAAACCGAGCAGCAGTTCTAAAATGGATTGTATTACAAGATCGTCTGTGATTACCTCAAAGTGATTTGATTTCTTCTCTTTTTTTATTTCGTCATCTTGATTCGCTGTCATTGCAGGGATTTTTATTCTCATGGAAATGTTTGTTTCAAAAATTGCATAGCAACAGGTATATCAAAACTCGAAACACTTAAACAGAGAGCTTTCATAGAAACGTGAAACTATTGAAAAACAGTGCGCAATATTTTTTGGTAGATGCATATTTCTCCATGTGGTCATGATTTACGTCGCACTTAGAACTGAACTTATGTAGGAACTTCTGTTCTACTCGTGCTAGTTAAGGAGTGAGACCTTCGTCAAGTTAGTGAATGAAGCAAAAATCTAAAAGCGTAATTTTCCTTTAACAAGTTCATAAACAAAAACACGCACAGTGTTGTAAAGATCATAGGAGATATGTTCTTCTAACAGATATTAAAAGAAACCTGGAAGTGTTGCGAAGACAATTGCAAAATTGTTCTTAATACTGATGTCAAAACAACCCGCAAGTGTTGCAAAAGTCATTGCAAAAATTGTTCCTCTAACATGTTAAAACAACCCGCAAGTGTTGCAAAGGTCATTGCAAAAAATGTTCCTCTAACATGTTAAAACAACCCGCAAGTGTTGCAAAGGTCATTGCAAAAATTGTTCTCTAACATGTTAAAATAACGCGCAAGTGTTGCAAAGAACATTTCACAAAAATGTTCTTCTTACAGCTGTTTAAATATCACACATGGTTTGTTAAAATCGTTGCAGACATACCTTTACTCCCAGATTCATAAACAACATACGGATGTTGTAAGTATCATTGCAAAAAAAAAAAGGGCTCAAAAGATGCAGCGGATTGTCTTCATTGTACTCGATTTTCTTCATATGTGCTCTGTATAGAGCAGCAGGCGACTTGCCGAGAGTACCATTCATAACACAGTTCTGCGCCTCAAACGATAATCCAGTCATCCTGAGAATATACACTAGTAAACTAGACATGGAAATCTAGTTTCGGAACCGTGACTTCGTGAACACAAGTCACATGTCTTCGTGAACACAAGTCGTATGTCTTAACAACTGTACCACATATGTATTCTGTTCTTATACGCAATACGAATACACAACATGCAAGTATTACACAGATCATTGCAAGTATTACACAGATCATTGCAGTAATCTTTTCATGATGTATGGGCCTAAATAGCATAAACGAGTTGCTAAGATCATTGCAGACAAACGTTTTAGTTTGTCTTTTATTAGTGCATTTATTGACAGTTCAATGTGGAATAAACTCTAGAAAAAATATCATCCTCTTTTTAGCAACAGCCTTTGTGCTTAATATGAAGAATGGAGAATAACGAATTGCATACATCATTTAGCCGCATTCCTCTTGAATAATTCGATAAGCTAATGTTATTTCATTTCTTTGTGCATTTTTATTACGAGGGTTACATACGTATGGTGTTATTTCTAGGGTTACATACGTATGGTGTTATTTCTAGGGTTACATAAGTAGTGATGTATTCGGCACATATTGGAGCTATTCCCACACATATCTATTTCACCACAGACATAATTAAAAGTCTGTAAATATAGACAACCATTTATATGGTTCCCAATATAAGCACAGGTATGCTACCACATAGGACGACATTTATTCTCAGACACACCAATTGAGGCGACAGAAGGCACTAGAGGTAAAGCTCGTAGATGGACAAGAGATATTCAGGATTGCATGCACATGTGACGCGGGAGGCGGGACAACTTGCTAAGACCGCGGGGATTTCAGGAGATTCTTAAGGAAGACTACGTTCTGGAAATAATACGCCACATGACAACAACACACGTAGTTGTTCACGTCGTAGACATTTATACATTCATTCACTAGCAATTATAGATACGCAAACGTCCACAAAGATATGGATTTATTAACCCATACAGCTAAACATTCATTTCATTCACAAAAGTAGACATTCATTCGCTCACAGAAGCAGACATTTTTCATTCATATAAGTAGAGATTCATTTACTCACTCAAGTAGAGATTCATTCACTCACTTAAGTAGACATGCACCCACTCAAGTAAACATTCATTCGCTCACACAGACGGATATTATTCACCAACAGAGGAAGACATTTTAACTCACACAGACAGAAATTCACCCACAGAGGAAGGCAGTTTAACTCACACAGACATTATTCACCCACAGAGAAGACATTTTAACTCACAGACATACATTCACCCACAGAGGAAGACATTTTATCTCACACAGACATTATTCACACACAAATTAAGACATTTTAACTCACACAAATATACATTATTCGCTCACACCAGTAAGCATCATTGACTCACACATGTAGACAGCCATTCGTTCAGGCAACTTTCTTCTGCCATCCTGGGAATAATACAAGTCACGTTGTGTCCCTACAGTCACAATTAGTGCCGAAAGTGTTGTCCACTAGCTTCCAGGAATTTATTATTGTAGTTGACTGTTCATTATTTAAACTTGATCCAAATAATACAAGTCACGTTGTGTCCCTACAGTCACAATTAGTGCCGAAAGTGTTGTCCACTAGCTTCCAGGAATTTATTATTGTAGTTGACTGTTTATTATTTAAACTTGATCCAAATCAGCAGTCAGTTTCATACACAACGTATGCCCGGTGTCTTCTCTAAGGACTGACATTGCCGTATACAACTTCAGAGTCCCCTACATTACAAACAATATTTCCAATAAGCCTATGGATAATATATACCTCGGAGGTTGTGGTTCGCTGAACCATAAACTTCATTGGTTTTTTTTATTTATGACAAAAACATCTCTAAAAACTTCGTTACTGCATGTTTTCTTGTGAAGAAGTGCAGGGAAATTTTCTGTGGGCTCTATATGTACACAGTGCAGATATAGAGATGAACCATCCTGCGTGGAAACACATGGCCTATATATTTCAGTCCGGGTATTGTGCTATGGGGAGGTATACTCCATCCCTTACCTTAATTATGTACCAAGACGTATGAAAACGCTATATGCATGATATGGCCATTGGTACTGGTGGATCATGGGAACAGGATGCCATGGATTGTGTTACATGGAGGGGCCCTATCAGGAATGGTATAAGGACAAAGAAGAAAGTAATAGCAGATAATTCCAAGATTGCGCGTCTAAGAAGACACGCAGCCACTCACGAAGGTACAAGTGGGCCTGTGATTACTTGCACATGCTATGGAAGACTGTGTTGCTCAGATTGATCTTATGAGTTACATTCATCATTGCCATGCATCGTAAATTATATTTCTTATAGCACAACAAATTCTACACATATATAACAGCCCAAACGTCACAACAGCGCATGACACCGTGCTTAAGGAAGTCTTACTACCTTCACATAGTCACAAATGATGGAAGATGTGAAACAGAAGTTAAAAGTAGAATAGGAATGGCTAAAAGTACCTTCAATGGCATGAGGAAATTATTAATATCTAAACAAATTACAAACAAGTTAAAAATGAGAATTATAAAATGCTACATCTATTCCATATTAATGTATGGCTCAGAAACATGGACACTAAATAAACAATTACAAGACAAAATTGATGCCTTTGAGATGTGGGTATATAGAAGAATAGGGAGAACATCATGGAAAGAGAAGAAAACAAATAAAGAGGTACTAAAGACACTTAATATGAAGAAAGAACTACTAAGAGAAATAAAGATCAGGCAAATAAAATACTTTGGACACATTAAAAGACATGACACCCTATTGAAGACCTTACTTGAGGGTAAAGTCAAAGGGAAGCGAGCAAGAGGTAGGCAGAGATACAAGTGGGAGAGTAACATTACACGATGGACAGGTTACAGTCTAGCAGAGTGCACCACCAAGACAAGAGACAGGAGATGTTGGAGATACGTTGCAGCCAACCTTCGTTGCGGAGACGGCACCTGATGATGATGATGATGACTACCTTCACAAAATGTCTCATTACATCCTGACTACTACTTTCGTTTCATCAAGTCCCTCAAGCAAGAATATGTAGTGTTCGAAGCATCACTTTGAACATACAGGCAGGAATAGTGTATCCAGTCTCGCGAATCGGCATGCCACTATGTACACAAGATCTGCTTACTTGGCAACCGAAAAAAATGGTCAAATAGTTCAAATTAAAACCATGTAAGTTTTACGTCATGTAATCTTCAAGCCATGCGGTTGTCTGCAAACGTCATGTAATCTTCAACCCATGCAGTTGTCTGCAAACGTCATGAATTCTTCAACTCATGCGGTTGTCTGCAAACGTCATGTAATCTTCAAGCTATGCAGTTGTCTGCAAACTTCATGAAATCTTCAAGCCATGTGGTTGACTGCAAGAATCAATCTGTGTTTTTAAGATTTAATTCTCCTTTTTTACGAGTTACTATTCCATGAGTACAACTACGGGCTCCAATGTCAAGCATTGAACGCCGCCATCCTTCAGAGTGTTGCTTGCCAGTAAAAACAAGAGCCTACAATCTATATCGTTCTGGTTATACACAGGAAAATATGCTAAGACTCATTCCATCCGTGAATCAAACATAAAGGATTTCAATTTTAGCGAAGTCAACAGTGTAGTCTACTTCTGTTTTTAGAGGATTCGACACTGGGAAATTACTCGATTTCTGTCATGAGAGGAGTCATAACAGTCATTGACTTCTGTCATGATGGAATTCCTAACATTCATTGATTTCTGTTGCAAGAGACGTCATTTTACAGTGCACATAATTTTGAACTTCATTTGTAAAAGAAGTCATTATTTGCATTGCATTCGGTGTCAATATGTTCTTAATATTCAAAATTTGGAACAGGACTGACAACAGTACACCGACGTATGTTTAGTAGCGGAACAAATTAATATATACATGATGTTGTACATGGACTATGCATACTAAGTAAGATTGAGGACGATTACTATTTTAAAGTTTGTGTCTGTGTATGCTTGTATAGCGTGTCTATAAAGCTTCTGTGCGCCGCTGACTTTGAAATGAAATATATCTGCTAAATATGACGTCATTTAAAGTTGTGTATTACCATGGCCAAATATGACGTCATTTAAAGTTGTGTATTACAATGCCAAATATGACGTCATTTAAAGTTGTGTATTACCATGGCTAAATATGACGTCATTTAAAGTTGTGTATTACCATGGCCAATTTTTCTTCGTGACTCAACAGATTGCTGTTAACTGCAGGAGTTTACTGTTATTCGATGACCAATAAATACATTTTGCTGTATTACAGCTACTTTTCCCAATGTGTGATTCATAAAAGCGTTTGTGTTTTTCCATAAATGTTATAGCGCCAGCGACGTCACACAGATCTGCACTATATACCTGAAATTAATGTGATCACCAGCAATGCAAATGAGTGTACAGCGGCTTTATAGACACCCTGTATATGTTTGTGTGTCTGCAGAAAAGAAAGAAAATGTATCGCTTGTCTTGTATAAATTTTTACTAGTCAATATCTTTGTTCAGACAGTTCAGGGTTCCAAATTATTGCGTCCTTGAGACCTTAAATGGTTTTGAACAAGTTTGTTATATAATTTCTTTTATATAGCAGCTGTTGGTGTCATGTCCGTACCTTTCTGATATGGTGATAGAGCGTGAATCGCCAGGGATATGCTGTATCCATAATCCACCAAGCAACTTTACTAATGCGTGATATGGAATGCTAAGTCAACTTCTTCTTCAGCGTTAGTTCTCAAACTCCTGCTGCTTATTAGAATGTAGTTCGCAGAGGGCAATTCATTGTATCATGGCTTACAGCTTCGCTGCAATATCTGCACGTTTCGGCCAGACATATTTAGACTTTATCCTGACTGTTGTGTCACTTAATCCGATCCATATGATGGACCAGCAAACTTCACCCTCAAACCTCATGCGATATTCGTGACAGGCAACAACGTTGCTATTCTTTGCTCCCCTTTCAAGTCCCGGCAACACATAGACAACTACGTTAAAAGCTAGAGAAATATACTCCTGACTATAATCTGACGTCTAGACTGAGAGAACAATCTCTTGATGTCATACGCCAAAATCGATTTGAAAAATTTCAAACTCAGTAATGATGTACATACAATTATGCAGTGCCTCTATATGAATGGAATATCTACAATAATGTTTCTGTGATATATTTGTTGATTTAAAAATTGCTGACCAGAAAATCCTTTCCGGAATAAGCACGAATGTCCACACTAATTCACAAATACGTCAGAGGGAAGATGATATATAAGAACAAATATTATAGTTCTATAGAACATTTTAATTTCCAATTTAACATAAATATTTTAAACATTACCAACTAAAGTCTAAGGTACCAGGTCTATTGGGAAAGTAAAGAGCGCGGGAATGATGACAACGTATCACCCCTAGGAATACGGTTGGTAATGGAAAATGCGGGCCTAGAACCACATTCCCCATGGAAATATAGGAAAAGGAATTTTACTTTTAGTTACAGGAAGTAAAGTCACCGTTAATTTGTAATTTTTTTTCACACAAAATATAAAAAACATTAATAAATAACAACAAAAACAAATACAAAATCTAAATATTTCTTCACAACGACGTTCAGGCGAGTAATATTGTTGAGTGACGCGAGAGTTAGTTTGCCTGATGGTTGGCTAACCAAATGTACCTCAGGTGAAGTAGGCCCACTTAATAAAATATATACTATTTTCAAAAATATTAACCAGCTATCAATAGACATTAACGGAAAACATAATGTAATAAGTTTATATTGCTGCACAACAAATTAAATCACGTAAAACATACAGTTAACAACTGACACAACAGATTAAATCACGTAAAACATACAGTTAACAACTGACAGAACAGATTAAATCACGTAAAACATACAGTTAACAACTGACAGAACAGATTAAATCACGTAAAACATACAGTTAACAACTGACACAACAGATTAAATAACGTAAAACATACAGTTAACAACTGACAGAACAGATTAAATCACGTAAAACATACAGTTAACAACTGACAGAACAGATTAAATCACGTAAAACATACAGTTAACAACTGACAGAACAGATTAAATCACGTAAAACATACAGTTAACAACTGACAGAACAGATTAAATCACGTAAAACATACAGTTAACAACTGACAGAACAGATTAAATCACGTAAAACATACAGTTAACAACTGACAGAACAGATTAAATCACGTAAAACATACAGTTAACAGCTAACACAGCAGACTGACTCGCAAGTTATCTATATATTTTGCAGTGATATGGTATGTTTTGTGTACTGTAAATTTTATTAGTTTGCGTTTGTCCTTAATAGCTGTTGATTGGTAAACAGTTTTGCTGCAGTTCCACCAATTATCTATTCACAAACTTTCAGTAGTTTTGTCTCATTGGCAATCAGTTCTGCTCGGCTCATTCATACGCGTTCCTGATTAACGAACTTTCAGTAGTTTTGTCTCATTGGCAATCAGTTCTGCTCGGCTCATTCATACGCGTTCCTGATTAACGAACTTTCAGTAGTTTTGTCTCATTGGCAATCAGTTCTGCTCGGCTCATTCATACGCGTTCCTGATTAATGAACTTTCAGTGGCTTTGTCTCATTGGCAATCAGTTTTGCTATGCTCAATTTCATGAGTTCTCAATTAACGAATTTTCAGTAGCTTTGCTAGCAATCAATTTTTCTAGATTCATTCCACCACAGATGATTAACTTGTATTTTCTACGAGTATTTTCTACGAGTATTTTCTACGAGTAAATCATCTGTCGTGGAATGAATCTAGAAAGCTACTGAAAATTCGTTGAGAACTCAAGAAGTTGAGCATAGCAAAACTGATTGCTAATGAGACAAAGCCACTGAAAGTTCATTAATTTTAGAGGAAAATATGTGACATTTAAGTTGACAATAATTCCCGCCATAACTTATAGACATATCTTATTTTAATAAATGATTTTAATAAAAGAATACACGAACACGAGGTTGCCATTTGGTTGGTGTTTTTATTCCATCATTTAATATATAAAGCGACACACACAAAAAAGGACCAAAACAAAAACTCGTAGCCAATGACAGTTAAAAAGTACCAAATTCGTCGTATTTAGATATGGAATAGGTAAAATTACAACCCTGAATACGTATCCATTATTTTAATACAATGTAATGTTGAACGTTTTAACTAGAAAGATAATAAATATTGTATTTAGCATCAGCTTTTTTTATTCTAACAGTAAACATCCTGTCTATCTAAGAAATTTGGTATAGTCCGTTGATTATTTCATGAACATGTTGGAAGCGATTTCCTCGAAACTACCTATTTTATCGCATATATTTTTAACATGCAACTTTCGAAGCTCAATGCCGCCATATTATTTTTACTCTTAGAAAAAATTCATCTAGTTTTTAAACATTTCTCAATGGTTTATAGATATATCAACCTAATTCAGTTCCACATAATATAAGTGTCTCCACTAAACAGTTGTTGTACTCTAAAAATAGTTTTGTATGAGTGAAATTCACCTACGAAATTACAATTCTTGAATTCCACGTGCACCAAATCGGTACACAGGAGACCAGAACACACAAATATTTATGAGTGCGAAATTGTCTCTTAATTCACGGTTAACTTAAGGTTTAAATGCAAACAAAGTTACTCATGTTGGAGTAAATATTACCATTTAAACAAAGTTGAATATGTGCGATGTTGAAGTCCTGACAACAGGTCCCTTTAAAAAAAAAGGTGTTCAATTTCTGAAGAAATTTTGTACCGCTGAAGACGGATGTGTCGGGTCATTGTCTCAAATAAAACGGTGACACAACGCATTTCCATTCTCTGGACTACATCCTGCTGTATATCTATTAGGTACATTGTCCTGCTACAAGAGAGATCCAGCGGGAGTTTGAGAATGAACACTGAAGAAGAAGAAGGAAGAAATGTTTTGAACATGTGCTTCAAAAAGAAGAGGATTACTAGCACAGAGATGAATTACAAGAAGAGGATTACTAGCACAGAGATGAATTACAAGAAGAGGATTACTAGCCCAGAGATGAATTACAAGAAGAGGATTACTAGCACAGAGATGAATTACAAGAAGAGGATTACTAGCACAGAGATGAATTACAAGAAGAGGATTACTAGCCCAGAGATGAATTACAAGAAGAGGATTACTAGCACAGAGATGAATTACAAGAAGAGGATTACTAGCACAGAGATGAACTACAAGAAGAGGATTACTAGCACAGAGATGAATTACAAGAAGAGGATTACTAGCACAGAGATGAATTACAAGAAGAGGATTACTAGCCCAGAGATGAATTACAAGAAGAGGATTACTAGCCCAGAGATGAATTACAATTTATCCAGTCGTTAACAATGATCAACCATCTTGGAATCATCAGATTGGGAATGATGAAGACCATATTTTGTTAATAGAATGAGTAACAGCCAGGGATAAATAAGCATATTTTAAACAAACCGTTAAGAAGTATATGTACAGAGTCAACAAATACATCACTTTATCCAAATTAGTCTCGTCATTAAATTTAGTACAGTTAAGATACTCTAAGGCAGGGGTCGGGAACTTTTTGTCTGAGAGAGCCATGGACACCACTTTTTTGAAAATTAATTATGTGAGAGCCATACATTATGTTTAAAACTAAAAATTCAAGTAAATGTGTGCATTTTGAGTAATTTCAAAACTAAAAGTGCAATAATTATGTCTCTGAATTCCTTTTAATAACATTGTAATGCTGTTGCTAATCAATAATGAGTATTTCTTACCATTAATGCGACTTCTGGTGCTGAGCTGCAGTAGATTTTAGCTCATTTGTACAATTAACTGTTGATATGCAATTAATATGTAAATCAAATGTTTCTTTAAATTTTTTTAAAAATAATATCGAATACTTGTCTGCGAGCTAATTGCAGCCATAAATAGAGCCACATCTGGCTCGCGAGACATGGGTTCCCGACCCCTGCTCTATGATCTCATGGTGACCGAAGGGCGAGACTGTCACATGTTGGAGCCGTGTTTACGACTCTACATATACGCCAACACATACAATTACCTGATCTTTCAAGGAATTATGAAGATAGACTATGAATAACATTTAACTAGAAAATAACCTGCGTACTGTGAAATCTGCTGTTTGACTGCAATTATTTGCAATAGTCCTAAAACATCCACAGAATACCTAAGATATGCAAAAGCCATGACATCTATATGAACTAAATAATAGCAATATTTTTTAGTGCCATTGACATTGGAAAGTTGCTTGCTAAAAATATCTGTGTTCTAATAAGTAGTTTCAGAGAAAATCGCTTCCAACTATTTCTAGGAATTAGTAAACGGACTATAGTGTATCCTACTCAGGTTCTAGGCATCCGCCATGACAGACAATAGATTAACAAGACATATTAAATAATCCTTGACCGAGTCACTAAGGTTAGCTAATTCGACTTCAATGGATTTTATTAATTTGACTGGATATACAAATGACTAATTAAAAACAGATCCGTTGAATCAGCCAAGAGTTATGACGTGGTCATAGGTTTACATGGGTCACAGGTCGTACTTAGGCAAAGTCAGTTATGGATCAGCCCATAATATTTGTTAGTTGTTGTGAATTTCTAGGTATTTGTTTTGCGTTCAGTTATTGCCACGAAATTTATGGTTGTGAAACATGGACAATAAAATTCAATAAAATAAGACACTCATACATTTTTTCCGTCGAAAAATGAAAAGATATTATAGAATGTTATATAATTCTATGCGATGCTATATAAGGTTATTGAGAATACGTGGACAACGAAATAAAATACAGAAATGAGAACTATTACAACAATTAATTGTGGAAGTGGGTTCTAAACAACTAAACAAAGCAACTAAACTCCTAAACAACATCATAACAAGACAGGTCCTTTTTTCTATATAAAGAGTTATAACGACATGTAGAAACGTAATGGTCGACATGTGTGCTAGTAACAGAGGAAACGGCTGTTTAGAACAACGATTGACAAACGATATTTTAGTGTTTAAACAAGCATTCGCTTCAAATCGTGATTCGTCTAGAGTATCAATAAAATAAGACTACTTTCTGAACAGAATATATCACTTGAATATAACAGCCAGCCATCACATTCTTAACAGAATATATCACTTGAATATAACAGCCATCCATCAAGTTCTGATCAGAATACATATCACTTGAATATAACAGCCAGCAATCACGTTCTGATCAGAATACATATCACTTGAATATAACAGCCAGCAATCACATTCTTAACAGAATATACCTGAATATAACAGCCAGCCATCGCATTCTTAACAGAATATATCACCTGAATATAACAGCCAGCAATCGCATTCATAGCAGCCGGGATGTACTATCTGCAATTTAAATTGAACCAGTTACTTAGCCGTTCCAGACGAGCCATGTGCCTCTCGACCACAAATCTTCTGTTAAGAAAGTCAGGAAAAATTCACAGTTTGTGAGATTAGTTGTGTGAGAAAAGTTGCAACGTTATCATGAGTTCGAACAAGAATTGCTGACGTCCTGAACAATGTAAAAAGTACATTTGGCAACATTGATTCTATAGAAAGACAACATATTTTATTATATTTTAAACGAAATAATAATAAACAATCTATCACTTGTGTGTTCAAACTAAGTTAAGAAGAAATTTGTCCATAAATGACACTACAAGTTGTAAAGTCTACGACCTATTTAGCTTACAAGTTAACTTTGTGCAACAAAATAGCTCATACATCATAGATCATGTAAATATGAATGTAATTTGATCATTATGTTAATTAAAATGGACATAGTTGTAAAAGACAGGTTGTGTCAGTTAAGAATGGCAACACTGTAATAGAAAACTTCTTGTTATTCAAGGTAACAACATTATGAAAACAAGTAATTGCCATTCAAGATGGCAACACTGTAGAGGACAACTTAATGTTATTAATGATAACAAAATTATAAAAACAAGTTATCGTAATTCAAGATCATTCTTGAGACTAACGGGAATTTGATTTACTTCAAGATGACAACACTGTCAAGAGTTGGTTTTTTTTTTAATTTCATGTTGAGATGGCCATGTTAAAGGATTTCATGTTAAAGGACCAGTTTCTTACTGACTTTGAAAACACATAAAGGATACGTTTTTAAACTTTTTATGCCAAATATGTAAAATACCATTGTTCTATTTCCTGTTCTTGTCACTATTGAACCACCATTGCTTGTGATTTTGATTGACAAATCTTAAAAATGAATTACTAAAACAAAAAATATATTGGGGAAATTATATAATAGTGTTTTTTCTATTTCAATTTTAAAACAACGTCCAGTTATTTAAAAAAATTAAATTTTAAAATTATGAAAGACCAGTTTTTAAAAAACATTCATTTTGAAGAAGCTAAAAGACCAGTTATTATATTTCATTTTAAATGCCAACTGTGTTTTGTAATGTCAAGTTGAAAACACCGTATAGACCGGTTTATTTGTTGTTCGTACATCACAAGTGATGATGACCATTTGTTACATCCACTTTTCAAATTCAGTTGGAATTATGTCCCTGATTATGAGTTCGTAGATAAGCTATTCGGACCGCAAATGACCTTGACAGTGCTGGCATGGAATGACACTGTAGACAGTTTTTGTTCTTTCTACCAGTGACTTTCTAGCAGCTCTCTGCTGTTGAGCTGCTGCATTTCTCCTCTTTTTACAAGGTGCTGCTCCGTTGTTTTTTCCCGTAGAGCGCCGCGGATATCTATTTTGTGCATTCTTCCCATCTTCTTTGTCTATTTCACAAGTTCTCAGTGAGGTCTTTAATGCGTCTTAGTAGCACTTATATTGACAAACCATTAGGTTGTATGTCCTTCTGCAGTTCACCATACAGAGGTATCTGTGGCAGACGATGATCTGGCATATGTACCAGATGACTTGCCCAACGAATCTGTGTCTGCATCAGAATAGTGCCAATGCTAGTGAATGCAATATCACTATCTCAAACATAGTGATATCCGGAATTTTGTCTTGCTATCTGATGTTCATAACCTTTCTAAGTGAAGTTTTATGAAAGTGATTGATTTTCCTCACATGACGTCTATACACTGTCCATGTTTCACTAGCGTATAACAGCACTGGAAGTTCAGCACGTTCAGCTTAGTCTGCAGGTTAATACCTTTTCTATGACACACATTTGCGTACAGTCTGCCGAAAGTTCTGCTTGCCTTAGCAATCCTTGTATACACTTCATTATCAACGTTGGCATTTCCTTATAATATACTACCTAGATATATGAATATATTCACAATTTTCAGCTCTACGCTATTTACCTTTATGCAAGGTTCTCGATAAATTTTGCTATATGATGGTTGCAACATGGCTTTTTTTTCTCCGTATTAATAGTGGTACGTCAAAGTTGGTACAGGCTTTCTTTGGAGAATATGTCAATAATGCTTTGTAGATCAGCCCCAGAGTTGACATTTTGGACACAATCATCAGCACACAAAAAACTCCTGATTGTGTGTAATTTTACTTTGGATTTTGCTCGGAGCCACTGAAGATTAAGCAATGTTTCAGTTTATATAACAAAATCTTTGTTCTAGTGTATGTACTCCAAGGTGGAATATTGTGAAAGATAGGTTTATTTTTTTTCAGATGGTGAAATACCGTGAAAGATAAGTCTATTTTTTCAAAGGTATAAATAATGTGAAAAATCCGTTTATATCAGCCAAGATGAATGTAACGGAGATCTGAACACTTTTAAATGTGCCCGGTGTGTGAAGACTGACGCATACCAAAATCTAAACTGTAACTGACCAGTTTATGTCATCCAATGTAAAATATTGTAAACGACCAATTAATGAAATACAATGTGAAATATTGCAACAACAAATTATGTCACCCAATTGGAAATACTGGGAAAGACCAGCTAATGTCATCCAATGTGAAATATTGTAAAAGACCAGCTAATGTCATCCAATTGGAAATACTGTAAAGACCAGCTAATGTCATCCAATGTGAAATATTGTAAAAGAACAGCTAATGTCATCCAATTTGAAATACTGTAACAGACCAGCTAATGTCATCCAATTGGAAATACTGTAAAAGACCAGCTTATATCCAATTTGAAATACTGTAAAAGACCGGCTAATGTCATACAATGAATACTGTAAAAAAGACCATATGTGTCATCCATTAAGAAATACTGTAAAAGATCAGATTGCTATGCCGAAAGAATAAAAAGCTGCTTAAAATTCCCCACCAAAATGATTATACAACTGTAAAGAACATACTTGTTATGTTACCATGAATAAATATGTTTTCTACTGTGACACTATCTTGAGTACGTGTGTACTTATATTGGTGTTAGTCTAAAACATTTTACCATAATAGCTCTCCGTGGATGTAGGATTACGTTATCTACATCACAACGTCGGTAGAGTTTTGTTGGGTAAAGATTCCCTTCAAAAAACATAATATGCAAAATATGCAACCAATATATAAGTTGTACATTGTGATTGTGTAAACAAAGCTATCTTTGACAGTGTCAGGATTATATTACTAGATTTAGTAGTACACTTTTTGCCTTCGTTTGTTTTGCAGTTATTCAACTCATTGTCAAAATTTGATTTCAAATATAAGCCATATATTTATTTTTGCATTTCATTGTGTCAGCAAAGAACAGGTTAAGCAAAATACTACGGCTGCGTAGTTCCGGGATGTATATTTTTCCGAGAAACTGTAACGTAGCAGGGGTGGTAGTAATGTAGTGCTCGTGAGAAATGTTTTTAATTGTGAAATGTTTTAAATGTGATAAATTGTGCCAATGTTTTTACTAAACCGTAAGTAAGAACACAGCTTCAACACTTAATAACTACTGGTAAGATCAAGAGGAGAAGAGACAGGGGACGACAAAATGAGAAGCTGCTAGATGGACTAGTATTATGGCACGGGAGGAGTTTACCGACCGAACGTATTGACAACACAAGAGACAGAGAGTCGTGGAGAAACTTTGTCCATGCGCTGTGTAGACGGTGAGTTAGTAGTGCTCTTGGCATTTCAAAATGGACGATATTCTTCCATAACTTATTTGCATTTGTTTTTTTGTTTTTTTCTGGAAAACTTTTGAAATGTTGGAAAGACTGGAAAGTCTTTCCAGTAGTAAATATTATCAACCGGAACAAATAAAATAGACAGGTCTGGTCAAGTCTAAGGTTAAAACCACGTTGAACCATGTTGAAAACCATATTGTCACAGGACAGTGTAGCAATACAGAATTATATAAAAATAGCCCTGAAACTTTTTCGAGATGTTATGCAGAAAACCACCATAAGATGTGGAGCACAGACTTTGATTGTACAGCATAACAATGCCCTTCATACAGGTCTGCCATCACGAATGCATTTTTGACGAAACACAATATTCCATTGCTCTCCTAGTCTCCATATTCACGCGGTTTTGTTCCGTGTGACGTGTTGTTGTTCCCATAGCATTCATTGCTTGATTTGATGAAATAAAGATATCAACCAAAGTAAACTACACATTATGGTTATTTCGAAAAAATACCACTAAACAATGTTTCCTGCAGTATCAGGAACTCAGGAATAATTTGATATAATCACGAATGAACTACAGTAGAAAAGAAGATCAACAAGTCAACTAGTCAACAAGTCAACTATTCCCCACCGCCCTGTCACACTCCCCCCCCCCCCCCATTACCTTTTTTCCGTTGAAGTAACAGGAACTCAGAAGTAAGTTGATACAGTCACAGTTTGAAAAAGAAGATAAACTAGTCAACAAGTTTGCCACCCCCCAATCCCATGAAAGAAAAAATATGTCCCGGAACTATTGAACAGCCCTCGCACATGTCTCGGTATTAATCTGTTTTGTTGTTCATGATTGTATCATAAGAGGACATCAATTTTAGCAATACATTTCTTCTCTTGTTTATTTTAACTTTGCTGGAATCGGTTGGACTGCGAAATTGAGCAATATATTTGTTGTATTGAAACATTGAAACGTTTTATTGATTGTTAATTTGTTGGTAGATGTTTCAGATTACATCACATATCTAATACACATATTTATGTGTTCGTCAATGATTGTGTTAGGGTCTAGTTTTATAATATTTTCTCATTGACATATTGTACAGTCCTAGGGTATGCATGCTTTGTAGTGTCATTGTTGTCTATTTATTGGTAAGTTCTACGGATCAATGGAAGTATCAGAATCGGAATATCAGATTTATATATTTATCAGATCTATACGATTCCGTAATTGATTGTGATAGAGTAAATCAACAGTATTTACACTTGAATCAGTGCTTGTTTCAGAATTGAGTTATCAGATCTACGATTCTGTAAGTGATTGTGATAGAGTAAATCAACATTATTTACACTTGAATCAATGCTTGATTCAGAATTGAGTTATCAGATCTACGATTCTGTAAGTTGTTGTGAACAGGCTAGTCAAAATGATCTACGCTTAAACCAATGAAAGTGTCAGAATTGAAAAATCAGGTTGTTATATTTATCATGTTGAACTTATGACTATAGGGGTGACTGACAATGTGAATATGTATTTGTTCAATCGTTTCCAATGTAATCAATCATTCTACAATGTTATTAATGTCAATCGATGAACTGATTACCACTAGTCACTAGTTATAAGATAGTATTACAAAACAAGTTCTGTGGCGTGTCGATAGTTACAAAAATCATTGCAAATATGCTATTCTTGACCATAAGACAGCGCTTTATTAATTGCCAGGCAATAGGTGAATGTGGTCACTGTCATCTCAGCAGTGTATACAGCGCCAGACTTAGACTTGATGAAGCCCTAAGCTATTTGAGATATGGGGGCCTTTATATCCACATATTATATGTCAGTGCCAAATATGATTTTTTTTTGGTGGCTCCCAAGAACGTGGGGGCCCTAAGCTATAGCTTGTGTAGCTTACACGTAATTCCTGCGCTGAGTGTATATCATATATAGATAATAGATATATACCTGCATGGAACGGGTTCGAAACCGATTGGTAGAGAGAACATGGAAAGAACTAGAAGGTCTGGCAAACAACAGGAATAGGAATAAATAGGCTGAAATGTGTGTGCAACTCATATATTCTCTCTTTATATATATATATATATATATATATATATATATATATATATATATATATATATATATATATATATATATATATATATATATATATATATATATATATATATATATATATATATAAGGATCAATCAAAGAATAAATGCAATGATGAAGTCACGTTTATGGACAACGTTAAAAAGTCATTCCGAAATGCATATAAACAGTGGGCAAAATTTACAAACGCTGTGACATGCCTGAAAATATTTCGACATTCTTACAAACATTTCGATATGTCTACACGCGTTGTAACATGCCTACATACATTGCAACATGCCTATACACATTGCGATATGCATACAAACAATGCGTTATTTATACGCACATTGCGACATGACTACAAACAATGCGACATGTCTACAAACATTGCGGAATGCCTACAAGCAATTCGACATGTTTACAAACTTTTCGATATGCCTACAAACATTGCTTATAGCCTACAAACATTGCCTATAGCCTCCAAACATTACGGATTCCTTACAGCCACTGTGACACTCCTAAACACACTGTAGCATACCTACACACATTTAGTAATACTTACACACTTTTCAACTTGCGTACAAACACTACGACATGCATACAAACATAACGACACCTCTGCCAACAATTTAAGCAGACATATACGAGTATGGGTATACGTCTACAGGTATATTGATATGACAACTGACAGGAAAACTATCCACTGAGCCAATCATATGCAGTTCACAAATTTGTCTAATCAGGTGCTTCTTCGGAAACGTTCAGAAGATTAGTCGATGTATCACAGTTTTAACTGATTCACTCCCCAACGTTAATATATCTGGACCCTGACGTATATTTATAGAATATTTCAAAAGCCGATCAGTTGGTTTTGTGTGACAGTTCGATTAAATAGTTTCGCCGATCAGTTGGTATCCCGAAGTGAAACAGTTAAGGATGTAAGCTTCTGCCAAAGGAATATCTTCTCCGGTAACACATGACTATATCCGAATGATTGACAGTCACTAGAGTGTAATAATGTTCAAGTCACTAGAGTGTGATAATATTCAAGTCACTAGAGTGTGATAATATTCAAGTCACTAGAGTGTGATAATATTCAAGTCACTAGAGTGTGATAATATTCAAGTCACTAGAGTGTGATAATATTCAAGTCACTAGAGTGTGATAATATTCAAGTCACTAGAGTGTGATAATGCTCAAGTCACTAGAGTGTGATAATGCTCAAGTCACTAGAGTGTGATTATGTTCACTAGAGTGTGATAATATTCAAGTCACTAGAGTGTGATAATGTTCAAGTCACTAGAGTGTGATAATATTCAAGTCACTAGAGTGTAATAATATTCAAGTCACTAGAGTGTGATAATATTCAAATCACTAGAGTGTGATAATATTCAAGTCACTAGAGTGTAATAATATTCAAGTCACTAGAGTGTGATATTATTCAAATCACTAGAGTGTGATAATATTCAAGTCACTAGAGTGTGATAATATTCAAGTCACTAGAGTGTGATAATGTTCAAGTCACTAGAGTGTGATAATGCTCAAGTCACTAGAGTGTGATAATGCTCAAGTCACTAGAGTGTGATAATATTCAAGTCACTAGAGTGTGATAATATTCAAGTCACTAGAGTGTGATTATGTTCACTAGAGTGTGATAATATTCAAGTCACTAGAGTGTGATAATGTTCAAGTCACTAGAGTGTGATAATATTCAAGTCACTAGAGTGTGATAATGTTCAAGTCACTAGAGTGTGATTATGTTCAAGTCACTAGAGTGTGATAATGTTCAAGTCACTAGAGTGTGATAATATTCAAGTCACTAGAGTGTGATAATATTCAAGTCACTAGAGTGTGATAATGTTCAAGTCACTAGAGTGTGATAATATTCAAGTCACTAGAGTGTGATAATATTCAAGTCACTAGAGTGTGATAATGTTCAAGTCACTAGAGTGTGATAATATTCAAGTCACTAGAGTGTAATAATATTCAAGTCACTAGAGTGTGATAATATTCAAGTCACTAGAGTGTGATAATATTCAAGTCACTAGAGTGTAATAATATTCAAGTCACTAGAGTGTGATAATATTCAAATCACTAGAGTGTGATAATATTCAAGTCACTAGAGTGTGATAATATTCAAGTCACTAGAGTGTGATAATGTTCAAGTCACTAGAGTGTGATAATGCTCAAGTCACTAGAGTGTGATAATGCTCAAGTCACTAGAGTGTGATAATATTCAAGTCACTAGAGTGTGATAATATTCAAGTCACTAGAGTGTGATAATATTCAAGTCACTAGAGTGTGATTATGTTCACTAGAGTGTGATAATATTCAAGTCACTAGAGTGTGATAATGTTCAAGTCACTAGAGTGTGATAATATTCAAGTCACTAGAGTGTGATAATGTTCAAGTCACTAGAGTGTGATAATGTTCAATGTGTATATTTTTAAGACACTTGAATTATATCAAGACACAGTTTTCCTGGGGGTATATAAACCAACAAGGCTCTGTTGGAATGATAAGTATATCGTGAGACAGAGATTTCCTGTTCATATTAAAAGAGCAGAACATTTGTTGAAGATCTACAAGGTAAAATGTTTATTGATATATAAAAGTTAACGGAACTACAATATATATTTTTTTTAACAGAAAGTTGTTGAATAAATACAAAATTAACATAACGTTGTTGAATATATCAAAGTTAACAAAATGTTGGATATATAACTGAAACAGGATGGTGTGGGGCACTTAAAAGTTAACAAACCTTTTTTTAAATATATAAAAATTAACTATGTTATTGGAGAACTAAAATTAAACAACGTTGTTGAATTTATATATATATACATATATTATTATGTTAACGGAATTCAGTTGGTTATATAAAAGCTAACAAATGTTGCGTGACAATTTGCTTATTTTTTAAAATGTAATTCAGAGAATGGATTTGAGTTATGGTGCCATTTTATTTGTGCCAATGGCCCTATAAATCCGACTTCTTCTAGGTGAATATAAAAACTTTGCGTTTTTTGGATATATATGCAAGTTAACAGAATGTTGTATTTTCTGTAAGATAATACAACTAAGTTGTTGAATATATGTACAGAACATTGTTGTATATGTACACGTTTATACACCTTTGTTGAATATATGTATAGAACGTAGTTCTGTTTTCTGTAAGACGACATAATGTTTTAACGATATAAAGGAGACATAGAGTTGTTCACCGTCATCGACTTAGAGATTGCAAGCCATGAAGGTTTCTTGTGGAGATTGCAAGCCATGAAGGTTTCTTGTGGAGATTGCAAGCCATGAAGGTTTCTTGTGGAGATTGCAAGCCATGAAGGTTTCTTGTAGAGATTGCAAGCCATGAAGGTTTCGTGTAGTGATTGCAAGCCATGAAGGTTTCTTGTAGAGATTGCAAGCCATGAAGGTTTCGTGTAGTGATTGCAAGCCATGAAGGTTTCTTGTAGAGATTGCAAGCCATGAAGGTTTCTTGTAGAGATTTCAAGCCATGAAGGTTTCTTGTAGAGATTGCAAGTCATGAAGATTCTTGCTTCAGACACAATTTCCTACACTCATCTCTTAGAGATTGCAAGCCATGAAGGTTTCCTGTAGGATTGCAAGCCATGAAGGTTTCTTGTGGAGATTTCAAGCCATGAAGGTTTCTTGTGGAGATTGCAAGCCATCATGAAGGTTTCTTGTAGAGATTGCAAGCCATGAAGGTATCTTGTAGAGATTTCAAGCCATGAAGGTTTCTTGTAGAGATTGCAAGTCATGAAGGTTTCTTGTAGAGATTGCAAGTCATGAAGATTCTTGCTTCAGACACAATTTCCTACACTCATCTCTTAGAGATTGCAAGCCATGAAGGTTTCCTGTAGGATTGCAAGCCATGAAGGTTTCCTGTAGGATTGCAAGCCATGAAGGTTTCTTGTTGCTGCCACAATTTTCTATCCCTCATGCTTGTTCTCCAAATAATGATACCCCTAGTTCTTGTAGATTCTCCTTTATGTTGTCCATAAATCGTCTTCTTCCTCTACCTCTTGTCTTCTTCCTTGTAGTTTATTTGCATAGACCTCTTTTTTCCATTCTTGTGTCCTCCGGCTTCTTTACATGTCTCAATCATCAAAGTTTTCGTTTACAGAATGTCCCTGATTTATGTTACTCTATATAAATCATCCATATCCAATAATAAGGCTGGAGATGACTATATAGTTTTTATGCGAAGGCTAAACTTAATTTGGAAAAGCAATATTAGTGCTAGAGTGAAACTTAAACTTTTTAACTCACTAGTGTTTTCGTTTGTACTACATGGTTGTGAAACATGAAGAAACGAGTACAAGCCTTCAAGTACACATGTTACAGATGAACTTTACAAATCTCAGATACAGAGTATAATACAAATGCATACGTAAGACATAAAATAGACATGTATACATGTTCATTATGAATCAAGAAGTAAAATTTCAAATGAGAATGGATAAGATGAACTATCTAACAAACCTGGCCAAAAAGGCAAAAACAGCATCAAAGGAAATAACAGGAAAATGTTTCGTATACTAAACAAAGTATGCAGAGACATTCACCAACTTTAAATTTAAACTTTAAAAACAAAAACGGAGAAATACCAAAAACAGACCAGGCCTAGAAAGAAAGATAGACAGAATACTTTAACGAACTATTAAATAGACCACAACCAACAATGAAATATCAACACTTCTCGTTTTACAATTCATAATAATTTTAAAACGACAATTTGTCAAATGACCCTCCTTCACAAAAATTTTGAAATATCTCTCCTTCACTTTTTTCAATTTCTGACAATTTGAATATGACATTTTGTCAAACGACCCTCGCTTCACACTCGTTTGAGAAGCGCAGTTAGAAACAGCAATAAGATACAGCCACGCACAGAATAGGAGGTTTTTGTTCGATCCATGCGTTGTGCACGTGCTATTTTTAATGATCCATCTTACGCAAAACTTTAGTGGCATGACAAATTATTTCAATTTGAGTTCTACAGATCGTGTGCACTCATAATTATAAGAGGGCTGGGCTATGAATTCACAACCGGTATCACGTGAGATATACGCAGACTAGAACTGAAACAGCAATTCATGCAATTTTTGAGTATATTTTCTACAAAATATTGATTCCTTGTTGGTATGGATCGATACCATTGACAAGAGAGAGATTAGAGAGAACAGAATCCATACGATTAGATTATTTATCGACACATTTGATTTGATCTTGGGTACATGGCTCTCTTTATATGCGTGTTCCAAATGTCACTGGGAATTGATAGAATTTCAGTTTAGTGATCTCTACACACACAAGAGGTGTGCAACAATTCAACTCTGAAACGTGTCATCGCGATGGGCGGTTACACACATCAAAGTTCGAATTGTGTTCAAGAGGTCACGGGTTCGATTCCGGCTCGTGTCGTCTTGTTTATAAGGTGGATTTTTTTCGGAGATCCCTGTGGATTATCACTTGAAGCTACGGAGTTACGTGCTATGAGTGGTACTCTCGGCAGACGGCGTGCCGCTTCGTTGAGAGGAACGGAGTACATATAGGAAACCGAGTACAGTGAAGTCAATCTTCTACGGCTTTTAAACCCTTTTATTAACACATCAAAGAGATGCAATAATATCTTTGAAACTGTTGTCATCGCGATTGGCAGTTACACACATTAGAGAGATGCAATAATATAAGTCTCAAACTGTCACACTGTTTTAAAAACACACTCAGTGATACCCCTCTGGTGTATCAAGTCTTCTGAACGCATTTGTTTAACATCGTATCATTTATATTCGTCTGTGGGACAGATATCTTTGAAATTTCCTTGTCTTGTCCTATCTATGTCTACCGCTAGCCGTCATGGGGAGCCGAAGTCTCCTGTCTTTAGCTAACTGTGATGCCTCTGCCATAGTGCAGCCTTGTTGTTCCACTATTTCTCTGATGTCATCTATTCATCTTTGTCTGGGTTTTCCCCTGCTTGTCTTTTCAAATGATCTTTTATTGAAGGCTTTCGATGGAATATGATCTGGTTCCATTCTCATTATGTGGCCGAACCATTTGATCTTTTCTATGTCTATTTATTCTGTGCACGATATTGTTTGTTTTCATCAGATTTCTTATAGTGTCGTGTACTAAGTATTATGAAATTATTCGGATAAATACAGTTCAGAAAACGACCACATAGTGGTAGACAAAATCGACTCTAGTGAGTTTAGACATATCATGGTAGAGATTGGAGTCTGACCAAATCGACTCTAGTGTATTTAACATATCCTGGTAGAGATTGGAGTATGACCAAATCGACTCTAATGAGTTTAGACATATCCTGGTAGAGATTGGAGTCTAACAAAATCGACTCTAGTGAATTTAGACATATCCTGGTAGAGATTGGAGTGTGACAAAATCGACTCTAGTGAATTTAGGCATATCCTGGTAGACATTATATCTATCTATCTATGTTCCTTCAGCACCGAACATACGGTAGAAACCAGAGCTCTACAGTTCGAGCGATGTGATGCTTCTGCGTATAATGTGTGTATGTCGTTGAGACCCATAGTCATAACCTCTTTGATGGTTTTTCTACGAAGAGTTTCTCTTGGTGTTCCTATTTTCTTTGTGCCATCTGGCACCCATTTTAATGCTTGTAGTGCCAGTCTGTTTTAATTCATTCTAAATACATTTCCGATATAAATCCTTCGTTTTCTTCTTATCGTTATAGAGACATATTGCTGTTTTATGTCTTCTCTTACTTGCATGTTTGACGTGACTAATTCACAAACAATATTTGTTTTCTAAGACGTTTGTTTTCAAATGAGTTCAATTTCTCCTCCAGCGCTTTTGTTTTTTTAACTTTAGCAAGCATATGTCAACAAGGATATCACATTGGAGTTTAATAGTCGTAGTTTGGTATGTTTACTTGTTTACATATATATATATATACATACACACTAATTAAAGATGGATTGATAGAGTCATTGTGAGTTAAGGAATCTGTCTGGCGATGTGGTTAAGCCGCTCGTTATGTGATCAGAAGGTCTGAGGTTCGAAGCCCACCCTTGACGCATATCTTTTACAAAATATTGTTTTTGTAAGTGATCCCTTGTGAATATCGCTTGAAGATATGGAATTTGGTGTAATAAATGATGGTGTCAGAAGGAGGCGTGCCGCTTCGTTGAGGACAGAGTATTGGACAACCCTGTGTGTTCGTCCATCACAAGTGATGATGACCACTTCTTACATCCACTTTTGAAAATTCAGCTAGAATTATGTCCATGCCTAATAGTTCGTAGATGGCTAATATTAAAGCTATCTAGCTGTAAATGTGCTTGGACAGTTCGGGCATGGAATGACCACTGTAGCCGGATTTTGGTTTATTCCTGACTTTCTAGCTACTCTCCGCTGTTGAGCTGTTGCATTTCTCCTCTTTTCATAAGTTGATGCGACCTTTTAGATTGTAAAGCGCCATGTAGATCTATTTTGTGCAAGTTCTTACCATGTATCATTTTCTATTTTAAAGGCTTTCAGTAAGGTATTTAACCAGTCCTTGTAGCTCCCTACAACCTTAGTGCAATGCTCCTTTGGGGCAACCCTAGTACAATGAAGTCAATACTCTAAGCCTTTTCGACTTTCAGCTATATAGAAAAGTTGTCCTGCTGGAGTTTAGTGGTCGACTTAATTCACTTGTTTAATGTAAAAGAAATGCTGTGAGTTATGAAGTGAAAGTTTGCTAGGCGTGAGTAAGCGATTAATAGAACATATAGTAAATGATTAACACAAAAAAATGAAGATAAAATACATTTTAACGAAATAAAACACATAAAATCAATCAAAATTGACTAGTGTAACCAATGTGGCTGTCCGTTAAAAGTATACAACAGTAACCAATGAAAATAACGGAAACGTCACCTTTGAAGGATGCTTCCCAATGCGCTATATAGGTCTTAGGTTTGTAGATGGTCACGTCTCAATTACTCTTATCTATTTGTAACACAGAAATATATTTATAACATTGCCCCAACACTGTATTGGCATTTGAGAAGGTCGTTGATCAAAACTACATTGTCTGTGATGACATTTTTGTTATTGTATTGTTAGCATACCCTATTCGTGACGTGGCTATCAACCCAGCATTTTGTGGCTGTAGTAATTTTTTTCCAGGTAGGGATACACACAATCTAAATATATCAGTGGAAAATCAAGTCATTAAATAAATCAACATCTTCAAATACTTAGGCGCAACATTCTCTTCAGATGGAAAGATGGACACCGAAATAGACACTCGTTGTAGCAAAGCGAATCAAATACTGGGTCAATTATCCCCTTTATTGCAACACAAAATGCTACTAATGTCAGCAACAAAACATCTTATCCAAAGTATCTTCATTCCGACCCTGTGCTACCAATGTCAAACATGGTCCTTAATAACAAAACATACGAGACAACTGGTTACATCAGAGATGAGATGTCTAAGAAAAGTCATAGGGGTGACCAGAAGACACATAATTAGAAACGATGTCATAAGAGAAAGAGTGGGTGTCAAATTAATTCTACAATACGTACAAAACCAACAGATACAATGGTTTTGTCATCTGGAAATAATGTCGTGTGATTCATTAGTTTATAAAGCATATATGAAGAGAGGAGTAGCAGAAAGAAGAGCCACGGGTAGACCTAGAGTACGCTGGATCGACAACTTCAAAGAGACTTTACACGAACACCAAATAACATTATCTGAATCTGTCAGAAAAGCAAGAACAAGAACATTGTATATCTCTCGACACCTGTAAAGGGCAACATAGGAAGGAAAGAAGAAGTGATTTTTAAAAAAATTGTGGGTGCTTTCTGAACGGTCCGGATGCAAAAATTGCCTGTGGCTGGGATCGAACTTGATACCTTGGCCGTCACAGACGCGTACTGTAGCACTCCGCCACAGAGCCGGACTGTTATGGTATAGTAAGTATTTACCCCCCCCCCCTCACCCCCACCCCTCTCCTGAGTAGGAAACGTCTCTCGGCACACTGCTGAAAGTTGGTCCACATCGATGAGAGTTGGTGCACACCGCTGAGAGTTGATGCACACCGCTGAGAGTTGATGCACACCGCTGAGAGTTGATGCACACCGCTGAGAGTTGATGCACACCGCTGAGAGTTGGTGCACACCGCTGAGAGTTGATGCACACCGCTGAGAGTTGGTGCACACCGCTGAGAGTTGGTGCACACCGCTGAGAGTTGATGCACACCGCTGAGAGTTGATGCACACCGCTGAGAGTTGGTGCACACCGCTGAGAGTTGATGCACACCGCTGAGAGTTGATGCACACCGCTGAGAGTTGATTCACACCGCTGAGAGTTGATGCACACCGCTGAGAGTTGATGCACACCGCTGAGAGTTGGTGCACACCGCTGAGAGTTGATGCACACCGCTGAGAGTTGGTGCACACCGCTGAGAGTTGGTGCACACCGCTGCGAGTTGGTGCACACCGCTGAGAGTTGGTGCACACCGCAGAAAGTTGGTGCACACCGCAGAA
The DNA here is from genome assembly GCA_034231615.1 of Meghimatium bilineatum. Classification (NCBI taxonomy): domain Eukaryota; kingdom Metazoa; phylum Mollusca; class Gastropoda; order Stylommatophora; family Philomycidae; genus Meghimatium; species Meghimatium bilineatum. Next base: position 27,749,778 of record CM067320.1, on the reverse strand, counting down.
AGTTGGTGCACACTGCTTAGAGTTGAAGTCTTATGTGTATGAAATTAAAAACTCCGGAGATATAGGGTGTCAAATTAATAACTACGTTGTTATTAAAATATTGTAGTTCAATCGTGTGTATATTCCCCGCCTGCAACATATACTGCTATTGTGTGTCTTATTTTGGGTAGTTTTTCACATTACAGCTCTATTCAAAAAAGTTGTTGAAAATATTCACAATGGCTTAGTTGGCAAGTATGGATACGTTTTTTGATATTTTCAAAGAGCGTGTGCAGTGAAATATTCTTAATGTTGTTGAAGATTGTTGTTAAAATGGAGGTCGAACCATTATGTAAAAATGACGTTGAGTTGTACTTCAATTGACATCAGTCACATGTCACTTCATGGACACCCTGTACTTCCCCATTGTACAAAGTTGTACAAGAATAATCCAGTAACATAACACACTGAAATTGATAATTTGTCGTAGGACAATGATCCATAACATGAAATGAGCACACTGTTTCTTCAAGAAAGGGATTCATGAACAGAATCTAGTCTGGTGACCCGATATCATATCAGGCCGAGATCATCAACAGTAGACCTTGTGACTAATTGGAAAACAGCATTCTAAGTAACTTATTTGACTTTACCTGTGATTTTCATTGGTCACAATGGCTGTACTTTGTGTAGACAGACCAAAGAATTACCCCTCTGATATGAAGAAGGTCATGCGCTCTCCTTTCTTCTCTTCTTATCGCGTTATACTCTTTATGTCTTGCAGTGTCAGGGGTAGAAGAGTTCTCTGGAGATGACTCTTTTGTGTGCTTCATATATGTTTATTTTCATTGACTTTTTTATTTCTGTAATTCATCGTTTGCAAGATCTGCCCTTGCTTTGTATCCATTGTGTCTGTATAGTAATGCTATTTGAGGGGCATGTCTGATGGTAGTCTGGAAGCATGCGAAAAAAACTTAATCTGTTGTTTTCTGATGTAATCCAAGATTGGCAGTGTGTTTGTTAGTCTTCTGACGTTTTCATTTCTGATTCTGTCTCTTATTGTTACTTCGAGAACTCTACGTAGGCAAGTCATTTCTGTTACAATAAGTTTTCTTTTGAATTTTGTTGTTAGTGTTCACGTTTGACTTTGGTAGCATAGTGATGGTATAATGATTGTTTTATATAGTGCAGTTTTGGTTATCATGCTCACATATTTGCCTTTGAAAATAGGAGACATCTTCCCCAAGATCCGGTGTGCTATGTTGCTTCTATGTCGGATTTCTTTGGTGTTTTTTCATTCGATTATATGATGCTTCCAAGATAAGGGAATTATTTTACTTGTTTTCATACTTTATTATTGATCATCGATTAGAATACTGGTGTTTCTTTCTGTTTATGCGATTGACATTACCTCAATTTTTTTCTGTGTTTATCTTCATGCTAAAGTCCCTACATGTTGTGTGGAGTCCATATGCGCTCTGAAGGTGGATGCAAGAAATGGTACAAAGACTCGTTTAAGATCTCACTGAAAACCTTTAGGCTGTTCATAAAGTACGTTAATAATGGCGGAGGGTATGACAAAGTGTCACAATTGTTAACAGGGAGGGGGGGGAGGGTTTTGACAACAGTTCACGTCAAAAATACTGTTTTTATACACCAAGGAAACTGTGTGAAGAATGTTATACACCAAGGAAACTGTGTGAAGAATGTTATACAACAAGGAAACTGTGTGAAGAATGTTATACAACAAGGAAACTGTGTGAAGAATTTTATACACAAAGGAAATTGTGTGGAGAATTTTTTACACCAAGGAAACTATATGAAGATTTTATACACCATGGAAACTGTGTGAAGAATTGAATACACCAAGGAAACTGTGTGAAGAATTTTGATTAAAATTTTTTTTTTAAATAATGCCTTTTTTTAAAGGGGGGTGGATATTATTTAGAGGGTAGAAATTTTAGGACATAATTAAGCAGTCTATTGGTTTCTGAATTCTTGACAGTTGTTGAGAAGGAGAAAAAATAATTGTTGGCGTAATTTATGGACATAAGCTATTAAACGTTACACAAATAAAGCTGAAGCTATTACGCATGGCAAGATGTTGCACAGAACAAAGCTGAAGCTATTACGCATGGCAAGATGTTGCACAGAACAAAGCTGAAGCTATTACGCATGGCAAGATATTACACAGAACAAAGCTGAAGCTATTACGCATGGCAAGATGTTGCACAGAACAAAGGTTCATGGTATTCTGCAATTAAGAAAAGGCTCAACATTGTGTGAAAAAAGGAGAAAGGCAAGAGCTCAACAACTGATACTATCTAGAAGGTTAAAGGAAGATTAAACACAATTGAAAGTGAACATTGCATACCAAACTGTCCACGGACCTTTAAGGCCGCTGCAAGTCTTATCAGACACATACGAGTTTATAGAGAATGTAATAATACATTCATTGAATTTGATATAGTGAATGTAACAAATGATCATCAACATCAAGTGTGATTGTCGAACAACAGAAAATTGTCTGATAAAACTTAGATGAGCCCGTGTCCTTCTATATTACAAGTTAGTGATGATTCTGAACTCTAGGAAGACCCATAATTTTATAGGAAATTTGTGTTGACTTCATTCATTTTCCTTTTGCGCTGAAGTTAGCGAATAGGGTAGAGGTCAGATCTCTCCAATTCTGTTTGTTCAAAGCTATTCTGTGCAGTTCTTGAATAGTATGAATATTGATTGTTTCTCTACTCTTTCTCTACGTTTTGTTCTTCTGAGTGTTTCTTTTGGTCTACCTCTTGCTCTTTTGCCTGTAGGTACCCATTCAAGAGATTGGTGATTTGTGTTTACTATCCCTGTGAATTATAACTAATAGAGAACGTTTTGGTGGATTGTATGGTTTCTCCATAGTTTTATTTTATACAAATACTCATACAACTCTCATAGGTGCGCAATGATAAGATGACTCCTACACAGAGTGGGCAAATAGGAAATATAGATCAGGAACTACGCAAATAACTCGGTATGCAGCAATAACAAATGTATCATGACACAGGAAACCAGACTCCAGATATTATCTAAATATAGAAAGATTGACATGTAACGATCTGATCTGTTGTCTCTACGTCATTGCGACGCTCTCTTAGCAATTACATCAGGGTAGGAGTGAACGTGCCATCTGAATCTGGCTGAACAGTGTGGGGAGTTAATCTGTTACCTGAACCTGGCAGGTGAGTGGCAACAATCTTGACACTTTAGCGAGTCATTCACTCTCTTGTATATAGAACGTTAGTGTCTAAAATACAACTAAAAAGCGTACTAAATCCGGCCCTCCAAGCCATTTTGTTGTTGATCGGCTTGGTTGATCTGACAATAATATAGGCTATACATTTGTTCACGATCTGAGAAAACACTACTTGGAACTCGATGGTTGGTTGTTGATCCGGAATATAAGAGATCATTCCCTTTTACCCAATGTCATTGTGTGATATATGCATGTGTTTGTGAGCTGTTTTTTTCTTCTATGTAAGCTGTTCCATATATTTGGTCTCGAAGGGAGACACATTCTACACATTAAAAAAGGTGGTTCGTATGGTTGAGTGCACGGCCAGCACCCTTGGGGTGTGTTGTAGTTGTACGTGGAATTAAAAGAGATTTTTATACCACATGAGGTATATAAGAAGGAAATATATTTGAAGTTTATATACAAATAAACGGTCTATCCATATACCACATGAGGTATATGGCTCGATCCGGTCTATTTAACTGATAATGCTGCCCACATCTAATATGAGAAAGGAAACATCAAAACATTAAGAGAAAATGTTTAGAAATAAATCATTCTTTGTTGTCTATTGGTCAGAAGCCGACAATCCGATCAATAACAATTACGATCTGTGTTCTTCCGAAAGGCAACATCAAATTCCTTCCATTTTGTTTGGTTGCCGGCCATCATGTGCAGTGCACTGTTTAACTTCAGTTCTGTTTCATCAATTTCTTGTATGGTTATATTATTCTTCGCTCTCCCTTACATCTGTCTTCTGGGGGTCCCATTACAAAGCGGGGAGCAATTCATTTCCATGCTCTCATTTTAATAAAGGTATGCTAAATTGGACACAACAGATGACCAGTAATATTTCTCTATTGTTAGCCTGGAATATATTTATATCCCCGACATTGTAATTTCTGTAAAAGTGACAGTCTTGTAACTCATACAAAAGTTGTAATATTTTCTTAGTGTTATTTATCAAGACGAGTATGCTTGTCTCACTGCTCATTGTGTGGAACATCTTGAAGTAAATGATCTGCGGTCTGATTCGTATGTCTACAATAACACAAGGCCATGTTGCCGAACTCCATATACATGTGGCTTCAAAGTCGATTGTGTCCTGCTATGGGGTGTAGAATAACAACGTGTACTGCGTTGAATCGAATAATAACAACGTGTTATATCCTATGACTCGCCTATGACGCCATCTCCTATTTTCTCCTATGACGCGTAGAATAACAACCAGATCTGATTTGAGGCGTATAATAACAACCTGAACTGCTATGAGGAGTAAAATAATAACTAGAACTGCTGTGAGGCGTGGCATAGCAAGTTTATACAACTCTGGGGAGTGAATAACAACCTACACTGCTACAAGGAGTAGAATAACATCCTACACTACTACAAGGAGTAGAATAACAACCTACATTACTACAAGAAGTAATATAACAACCTAAACTACTACAAGGAGTAATATAACAACCTAAACTACTACAAGGAGTAGAATACCAACCTAAACTACTACAAGGAGTAGAATACCAACCTAAACTACTACAAGGAGTAGAATACCAACCTAAACTACTACAAGGAGTAGAATACCAACCTAAACTACTACAAGGAGTAGAATACCAACCTAAACTACTACAAGGAGTAGAATAACAACCTAAACTACTACAAGGAGTAGAATACCAACCTAAACTACTACAAGGAGTAGAATAACAACCTACACTACTACAAGGAGTAGAATAACAACCTACACTGCTACAAGGAGTAGAATAACAAACTACACTGATACAAGGAGTACAATAACTACCTACACTGCTACAAGAAGTAGAATAACAAACTACACTGCTACAAGGAGTAGAATAACAACCTACACTACTACAAGGAGTAGAATAACAACCTACACTACTACAAGGAGTAATATAACAACCTAAACTACTACAAGGAGTAATATAACAACCTAAACTACTACAAGGAGTAGAATACCAACCTAAACTACTACAAGGAGTAGAATACCAACCTAAACTACTACAAGGAGTAGAATACCAACCTAAACTACTACAAGGAGTAGAATACCAACCTAAACTACTACAAGGAGTAGAATACCAACCTAAACTACTACAAGGAGTAGAATAACAACCTACACTACTACAAGGAGTACAATAACTACCTACACTGCTACAAGGAGTAGAATAACAACCTAAACTACTACAAGAAGTAGAATAACAAGCTGCACTGCTATAAGGTAGAATAAAGACATGTACCCGTCTGCTAGTCTGTCTAAAGAGAATAGTATTTGTTGAAAAGAAATTCAAAACGACATGACAACGACAATAAATGAAGAATATGTTATAATCTGGAACAATTCAGAAAGACTGTGAAGAGGAGACTACATTCTGGAAAGAATGTGCCAGATATCAAACAACCAGAGTTGGAATCTCCATGACGTAGTGATGAAGCTGTTCGCCTTGTGCAGAGTTGGGAATCTCCATGATGTAGTGATGAAGCTGTTCGCCTTGTGCAGAGTTGGGAATCTCCATGATGTAGTGATGAAGCTGTTCGCCTTGTGCAGAGTTGGGAATCTCCATGACGTAGTAATGAAACTGTTCGCCTTGTGCGGTAACACAGATCAGAAACGAGTATGAACGAAAATTGGTAACTAAAATGTTATCAGTAGCAAATCCGACATATTTTAAGAAGGAAACTTCTTTTGTGTGTATTCTCAAACACCTACGGATTAACATCATCGTCTAAAGAGAACTCTGTACATTGAATCATAGTCTGCAGCTTGGCTGAAATATTTTCTCCTTTGCTCATGATACATCATAACTTTAGCATAGCTTTTATGTCATGTTAGCCTTATTTGTGATGGTACATCCAATTAATGGACTCTAAGTAAAACAGCGGCAAAGAAGATCAACGCCTTCGAGCTGAAATGCTACAGAAAGATACTTAGAATATCATGGAAGGATAAGATCAGAAACTCAGATATTATAAACACACTGAATATTCCAGAGTGTTGGTTACTAAACACAATAACAAAAAGAAAACTACGCCTGTTTGGTCATATAAAGAGACATAACTGTTTAGAAAGACAAATAATGGAGGGAAGAGTACCTGGGAAGAGGAGAAGGGGCAGACCAAGAAGACGATGGACTGACGACATTAAAGATAACATGAATACATCGCTAGAAAATGCAAGCAACATCGCCCAAGACAGAGAGAGGTTCAGAGAGTTCATTGGGAAGACAACGTTCTGGAAGGAATACGTCACATGACACATCCAATACTCTTATAAACCTCCTTATTCGCCTAGTACAACATGTGTGACAGTTAACGTTACATTATTTTTTACTCCTTTTTTCAGGCGAAGAACATAGCAAAACAACAGACAACGTCTCGACTAAATAAAGAGTGTTTACTTGTTATAGAAAGCTGATAATTACAATGTGATAACGGCTATAGATAAGTTGTACAATTACCTGTCTTTCCCAAATTTTAAAATCCCGTTTCATCTGTTTTTAGTTTCTATTATTTTCACCCTCAATCACCTAATTTTATGTTTGTCATATTTAATCATATCATTCTGTTTGTCACATTCAATCATCCAATTCTGTGTTTGTCACATTCAATCATCTAATTATATGTTTGTCCTCTTCAATCATCTAATTATATGTTTGTCACCTTCAATCATCTAATTATATGTTTGTCACCTTCAATCATCTAATTATATGTTTGTCACCTTCAATCATCCAATTATGTTTGTCCTCTTCAATCATCCAATTATGTTTGTCCTCTTCAATCATCCAATTATGTATTTGTCACCTTCAATCATCCAATTATGTATTTGACACCTTCAATCATCCAATTATGTTTGTCCTCTTCAATCATCCAATTATGTATTTGTCACCTTCAATCACCCAATTCTGTGTTTGTCACATTCAATCATCCAATTCTGTGTTTGTCACCTTCAATCATCCAATTCTGTGTTTGTCACATTCAATCATCTAATTCTATGTTTGCCATTTTCAATCATCCAATTATGTTTGTCCTCATCAATCATCCAATTATGTTTGTCCTCTTCAATCATCCAATTATGTTTGTCCTCTTCAATCATCCAATTCTTTGTTTGTCACATTCTATCATCTGTTTGCCATTTTCAGTCATCTAATTCTGTTTGCCATCTTCAATGATATAATTACTTGTTTGTCATGTTTAATCATCTAATTCTATGTTTGTAATATTTAATCATCTAATTCTATGTTTCACATTCAATCATCTATTTCTATAGTTGTCCTCTTCAATCATATAATTCTATGTTTGTCAACTTCAATCATCTAATTATGTTTATAATCTTAAATCATGTAATTATTCGTTTGTCAGCTTCAATCATCTAAATCTGTTTGTCACCATCCATCATCTAATTCTCCCCGAGTATGCAGAAATCGGAAATCAATACATATGACGTCAACAGAACATTTAAGTATATTGGATAAGTAATTTTATATCCGGGATATTTTTAGGGAGAAAGGGAGGAGAAAAGAAGTAGTTTTGATACAACAGCAAATGTTACTATCTCTTCAAGACAGCCATATTCGCCATAAACCAAGTCATCTGTTATCTTTTGTTATGCCAAGCAGACGTTCGAATTCAATAACAATGTCAGATATCAATACTTGGGTTTACTTCTGATGTGAGCCGATTTTCTCGTTTCCAAGCCTCTTTCACTGCCTTATTTTGCTAGTTTTTTCATATTGTTATAACTTTGAATTAGTTGTTTTTTTCTGTTGCTTCGTAAGCGCACAGTTAATTAACTTTACTTATGTCTCTTTTATATTCATTTCTCTCTTGCACTGAGACCATCAAAGCAATCAGTGCATATTCTGCCTTGTAGGGGATTATGTATAACAGAAGGAAACTCTTTATTGTAATCTATGTTGCTATCCTTTGTAACGTACCAGATGACCGTTTCGTATGTTTAATTCAGCTTACTCAAATTAAGGCCTGTCGTCCACTGGAAGCAACTTCAGACAACGACGAATGCACGTGATTATGTGGTAATAATGTGACTGATCCAAATGAACATTTTTTTAAAGAAACCCCACCATTGCATGCGTAAGAAAACGACAGCTCATCGTCTCTTGCATGGGCACGATTTCGCAGAATTCTTTTCATTTCAATGAAACGCGAAATTACGCATGTAATCGCATGTTCTTGTAATTGCGTGCAATATACGGTAGCTATAACTCTATTATCAACGATTCTGTCTGTCTCTCTATCTATCTATACGATGTGGCCATTGTTTGCCTAGGGGCCTCAGGGGTGGAAGCGTTCTCTGTAGATGGCCTTCTTGTGTGCTGTTTGTAAGCTTGTTCATGTGGCTTCTTTGATTTATGTGATTCAGCTTTTACATGGTCTGTCTCTGGCTTTATAAATATACAAAAATAGGTAGGTGTGTTATCAAAATAAAACATAAAACAACTTAACAACGAGATACAGGGACAGACCTATTTTGGTAACACACCTACCTATTTCGGTATATCTTGACATTTGCCCAGTGTTACCCCAGCCACCTACTTCCTATTTAGGGTTGTTACCATTTACTGGAAGATTTATCCTCTCGCTTTATAGCCGTGATGTCTATGTGTCATGGCCTTTTGTGGCATGCTATCTGTTTATAATCTGGAAGCGTGTGAAAACCACTTGATCTGTTGTCTTTTGATGTGTTCCAATACTGCTATTGTTTTGGTTTTCTGTCTGATATTATCGTTTCTAATGCTATCTCTTAATGAAACTCCGAGTATTTCTAAATGGTTACACTGTGTTCTAATCTATGAACGTCCAGATGTAGAAATCACCTGCAATAATGTAACCATTGAAGCATATACGACATTGACTTTTTTCTTCAATTATTCATTATTATTTATTGAACGTAATCATCCTGTTTATCAAGAAGGTGATCGCGAGGTTATGAGGAGGGTTACTGCAACATGCCTTACGGGGTAAAGAATATATGGATGTGGCTTATTTCAATCAATCAATCTTCTGAGAAGCTAAATAAAGTTCATGAAAATCATCATGACATTTCCGTGATGTCTTGGAAGTATTGAAAATGTTATGATTGTTAGACAAGAAGATATGGTTTTTGTTTGACAAGAAGATATGTTTTCTGCTTGACAGGAAGATATGATTTATGATTGACAAAAAAATGTATGTTTGACACGAAGATGTGACTTATGATTGACAAGAATTTTTATGTTTGACACGAAGATATGACTTATGATTGACAAGAAGTTTTATGTTTGACACGAAGATATGACTTATGATTGACAAGAAGGTTTATATTTGACACGAAGATATGACTTATGATTGACAAGAAGGTTTCTGTGTGACACGAAGATGTGACTTATGATTGACAAAAAGTTTTATGTTTGACACGAAGATGTGACTTATGATTTACAAGAAGATATGGTTTCTGTTTGACACGAAGATGTGACTTATGATTGACAAGAAGATATGGTTTCTGTTTGACAAGAAGATATTGTTTCTGACCATGAATGGATTTCCCAAATAGATCTCTAAAACTCTAAATTACAAAAATAGATTTGATCTCTAATAGAAGGACTTTCCTACCCTCCCCTCTTCCGATTATTTTTATTTATGGAAAACGTATCAATGGCCTTGATTATCAGTATTTATATATGCATGACTTCTATCAAAATCTACGATAGAACACAGTTGCTAAGTTTCATTATTCTGTATCAGAATCTAGGATAGGCCACAGTTGCTAAGTTTCATTATTCTCTATCAATATCTACGATAGGCCACAGTTGCTAAGTTTCATTATTCTCTATCAAAATCTACGATAGGCCACAGTTTCATTATTCTGTATCAAAATCTACGATACATCACTGTTGCTAAGTTTCATGATTCTGTATCAAAATCTACGATACACCACTGTTGTTACTTTTCTTGAATCCCATCGACACCAGCACTTAAGTCAACATGCATCGTAGTTATTCCATTACCAAGTCCTTGTAGTCTGAAATGTTGAATGTGTTTCGTTCCCCAAGTATTAAGTTATAGATTTATTGTATTCATTTGAGAAATGCAGATGTTTCTACATAATTTTATACTCAGAAGACAAAGGTGTGCAATGCTGTGAGAAGAAATCCCTTATTTTGAGGAGTAAAACATAACTCTATATGCTGTAGAGCCATGATCAGCTTTATACAGGCCCATGTGCTTACCAGTTTTACGTCAATGCAAAATGTCAATTTGATTATTATGCATTTTCATTGGCTGACTAAAGTATAAAAAAAGTATAAGTGACCAATGAAAGGATAGCAATTGTTGGAGCTGCCTAAGGTAGTGACGACACAAGCGGGACAGTATAAAGTAGATCATGGTAGAGCTTCACAAAATGAAAGTCTCACTCTAAATAGGCATGTCATTTACTAGGATTTTGTGTCTTTTATGGTGAAGCATGGGCGGTAACAAAAAAATAATAATAAAGGTGAGCTGGAAAATACTAAGATGTGGTAGTTTTTATTTAGAAAAATGTTGGACATCTCTTCCTTAAATTATTATGTGCTTTTTTGATATATTTATTTCTTTACTGGAACGGACTAAATGGGCGTAGCGGATTTGTTTCATTATACCGGGTATCCTCCGATGTATTACATCCCTCGCAACGAAGCGGTACGTTTCCTTTTGAGAGCACGTAACTCTGTGGCTTCAAGTGATAATTCACAGGGATCTCCACAAATATGGACACATTGATGGACTGCCAGGCTAAAGATTAGATGTGATGTTTTTGTCATATTTGAGGTTGATAGCGACTGACCACACGGGAATATCTTCAATGTGAATAATTGTGCTCCTGGGAAGATGCAAAGTTGATTGGTATATTTTTCATATTCTTTTTGTGGATGATGATGGTGAAATAATCCATTTATCTGACTGAGAGAAGGTAACTTTTTACAGCCCATGACATTTAGCTGTGAGAAGGCATCTCTTTACAGCCCATGGCATTTAGCTGTGAAAAGGTATCTCTTTACAGCCCATGGCATTTAGCTGTGAGAAGGTATCTCTTCACAGCCCATGGCATTTAGCTGTGAGAAGGCATCTCTTTACAGCCCATGGCATTTAGCTGTGAGAAGGTATCTCTTTACAGCCCATGACCTTTAGCTGTGAGAAGACATCTCTTTACAGCCCATGGCATTTAGCTGTGAGAAGGTATCTCTTTACAGCCCATGGCATTTAGTTGTGAGAAGGTATCTCTTTACAGCCCATGGCATTTAGTTGTGAGAAGGTATCTCTTTGACCATGGCCTTTCTAACAAAAGCACACGTTCTCTCAGCTGTGTAACTGTGGCCACATTCATACTTCTCAGCTGTGTAACTGAGACCACATTCAGACGTACATGTGGTCTCAAGCACATGCATGTGTAAAATGGGTTTATGGTTGCATATTTAATCCCCGAAAACATACATTTCAGTGCACCAGTATCCCAGTATATTACCAAGTCCTGTCAGAGCCACAACAAAAACATCTTGGCCAACTATCTCAACATTCTTCTATCAGATTTGTTGACCCATCCGCAATGATATCACATCTATCATTTCCCGTCATCTCTGAGTCTGCCAAAAAAAAAAGACAAAGCTGCAATATCCCCTGGACTGCATCTCTACGTCATCCACTGAGAGTATTTGTCAGAAGAGAAAAGTAAGAAATTGATACAAAAGGGTTTTTCCACAAAATATAGGTCGTCAGTCTACACCCCAACTTTCCTTAGTCGCCTCCTACGACATGTATGAGAAAAAATATAGTGGATCTAGTTTTATGCCCTGAAATAGAAGTCCAAGCCACGGTTGCCACACTGACGTAGTCTCATTTATAAAAGGCACTATGTTTGTAATCTATGATTGTTCAATAAAAACCACAAATTTGAAATAGTAGCCACTATATTTACGTAATAACCATCGATCGCAAGTAGACACGTTAGCTTTTAAGAACCAATCTGAAGTTGAAAGTAAAACCACTACCAGACATCAGAAATTAGTCAGAAACAAGAGTGACAAACATAAGAAACAAGACTGACAGTAGCTACTATATTTACGTAATAACCACCGATCGCAAGTAGACGCGTTAGCTATTACGATAACTCCGCTTGAATCTAATAAAACAAATGTCTTGCCAAGACAATCACTAGCTCACTGAAATAAAAATGCACTTGGGCGGAATGTGTGTCTTCGAGTTATCAATTTCAATTATATGTATTGCAGCCAGACCCGTGAAGGTCAATCATAATGTCAGAATACGATATTTTATTATTTCAATGTGTGTCAATGTCAAGTCTTCTCAGTGAGGTAGTCATAGGTAGGAAGAGAAACTATTGCACATATGTTCAATATCAGTGTTTCCCAACCTATTTTTACCATGCCACACCTAAGTCTTTCTAAAATTCGGATCCCCCACCCGTATGTAAAAAATACATATTTTTTAATATTCAAACTTGTATAATACTTCCCCCTTTCACCTGAGGGGCCCCACCTGAACAATCTAATTTCCCCCCTGAACAATCAAATTGTCCCACCCCCTGTGGGGCGTGGACCCCACGTTGGGAAACACTGCTCTATAGAGTGGTTGTCTAGGGGCGTCGCATTAGTTTGTAAACGTTTGCAAGGAAAATTGCTTTAAAACTCTTTATCTACGTCTAGCTGCTGAAAAAGCTACTTCAGTAGACTAGCCTTGCCACTAAAATATCCACTTTTATGGTGGTTATTTTATTAAACATCTAACTTCCATACACAGAATAATATTTTTTAATTTTCAACTTTAATACATAGAAGACTTCTACTCTCATACACAGAAAACATCCAACTCTCATGCACAGAAAACATCCAACTCTCATACACAGAAAACATCCAACTCTCATGCACAGAAAACTTCCAACTCTCATACACAGAAAACTTCCAACTCTCATACACAGGAAACATCCAACTCTCATGCATAGAAATATCCAACTCTCATGCACAGAAAACATCCACCTCTCATACGCAGAAAACATCCAACTCTCATACACAGAAAACTTCCAACTCTCATACACAGAAAACTTCCAACTCTCATACACAGAAAACATCCAACTCTCATACACAGAAAACATCCAACTCTCATACACAGAAAACATCCAACTCTCATACACAGAAAACATCCAACTCTCATACACAGAAAACATCCAACTCTCATACACAGAAAACATCCAACTCTCATACACAGAAAACATCCAACTCTCATACACAGAAAACATCCTTCTCTCATACACAGAAAACATCCAACTCTCATACACAGATGTATTCCTATTTTCAACAGTTTACAATCCTTTGGGAAGATGTCTTGTACTCATAGTGGTCAATGTACATATAGGTAAAACAGGGTATGCCCAAACTTTAACCCTTAGATAAGTTAGAAATAAAGGGTGGAGGAAAGATGGTGGTTAACCCTTAGATAAGAGGGTGGAGGAAAGATGGCAATTAACCCTTAGATAAGATGGTAGAGGAAAGTTGGCGATTAGGTTTCCTTTGACTCCAGTAAATTAAAGCTTGTCATTTAGTAATTGTCGCAATAAAAAATCTAGCAAATTTCCCCCCATCCCCCAAAAAAGATCCAACATGAAATCTGTACATAAACAAGTTAGTTGTCTTTTTAAATGTAAAACCCTTCCCCCCCACCTCCATTTCTGAAGTAGTTCTTACAGTCTTGACTATGACGTAAAGACATAACTCAGATAGATTTTTTTCTTGTAACAATTAAGTTGCAAACGACCATATGTCTTAGTTTCTTTAACATACAAAAGTGTGGACGCACGGAAAGTGAATTCGATTTTCAAACCGATCTCCTGAATGTGAAAGCCTTCATATTCTTCTCATGTTCTCTGATTTATACGTAGCGAGATCGTCTCAAACATTCATTGCACAACGTTCGATTTCATTTGCAGGTAGTCGAGTATGTGGAATGTTCAGATAGCAATGTCAAACTACTGAACGTAAATATTGACCATAAAATGACTAGAAAAAAAATTATGAATTAATCATACGTCTAGAATAGCATATCATACGTACTACTCTATGCTAATATGACACGTACTACTCTATACTAATATGACACGTACTACTCTATACTAATATGACATTTCTAATTAGTCTGATATAAGCATTATATATTTGTAGCAAAAATTATTCTGTCAATTTGTTATGTATAACTTGTGTAGTCAGTCATTTAGTCATATATAACTGTGGTCAGTTAGTTAATTATACCTAACCTGTGGTCAGTTTAATTATATATTGTCTATTGTCTTTCCCCAGGTGGTTTGTGATCCACTCTTGCCGTTAAGCGTAGGGGTGATTGGAGCTCGAGCTTGCGTTCTAACGCCAGATGTGTGGCCTCGGCTGTGCTATGACCGTGTCTGTACAGGATGTCCCTGACGTTTTCTATCCATCTTTTCCGCGGTCTTCCTCTGGCTTTGTACCCTGATCTCATTTGGTTATATGCTTGTACGGGTAACTTTTCGTGATGCATTCTCATAATGTGGCCAAAAAACTTGATCTGTTCTCTCTCTATGTAATCTGTACAAGATATTATACCTATTCTTTCCCTCATATATTCATTTCGCAATCTATCAAGCCTGGTGACCCTGGCAGCTTTCCTCAAACATTTCATCTCACATGACACTCACATGATTAATTATATATGATAATATATAATCATTGATCAGTCACCAATTATAAATAACTTTGGTTTATCAGTTAGCTATGTATAATAGTGATCAGTTAGCAGCTGTATGTATCCAATGTCAGCTTATTGAACATAATATGATACTTATACATAACTGGATGACAATTAGTTAGCTGTATATGATCAGTGGATAGTCAGTTGTATAAATGAAATTGGTCAAGTCTGTAATATACATCCAGTTGTAAGTCGATTAGTTATATATAACCAGTCGTTACTCCGTTAATTATATATAACCAGTTGTTAGTCAGTTAGGTATATATAACTAGTCGTTAGTCACATAGTTATATACAACCAGTAATTGTCAATGGTTATATATAACCAGTGGTTAGTTAATTAGTTGTATACAACAAATGGTTAATTAATTATACCCATGATATAACATATTAACGATACGCCTATACCAGCAATTACTGTAAAATTTCTTTTGCACATAAAATACAATCAGTACTACCTTAAAAAACGGCGATAAATCCGTGCAATGTAGATACTAATTAATCATAATTATGTAACGTGGTAAGAAATAATGCATTCATGCAAAATATGAAGCCCATACGTTCAGTAATTACGAGAAATATCGGTGGACAGCTATTTATGAACACACTATATAGTTGCATACAATAAGTGTTTAGTCAATTTGTTAATGAGGAATGCACATATAATGGATATTCAGTAATATATATATATATATATATATATATATTATATATATATATATATATATAAATAACGCCATATGTATGTATATATATATATATAAAATGTTAAGTTGCATGTATATCTGTGATGGTCAGTCACTTATATGACCTGTTGTCATAAATTTACAATAAAAACCTATCTCTTATGGTCTTTTCAATCACGCACTTGCGGCAGGTTTTATTTGACCATCAAAAAAAATAACGGATATCATAGTTGAAATAGTTCTTGCCACCACGACCTCTGCATAATAAAAGTTGTCATCTAGTTACAAATGTTATGTTTATAGCTACCTCACGAGCAGTCTTCTTCTTCAGCGTTCATTCTCAAACTCCCGCTGGATCTCTCCTGTAGCAGGACCATGGTCCTATTAGATTTCCAGCAGGATGTAGTCCAGAGAATGTAAATGCGTTGTGTCGCAGCTTTATTTGCTCCAATGGCCAGGCACATCCGTCTTCGGCGGAGAGTAGTAAATTAAGGTAGTGTTGATGAAACATCTGAGATATAAAAGTTGTTGTTTCTGATATCCATACGATTGTGTTGTTATTGATTATATCAGCTCTATTTCTACATTTTCTTTCAGTCTTTGACAAAATACGAGTAATCTGAATTCAAACTTTGGGCTTTCAAACATAAATTCCAGCATTCAATTGTATTGGTCATATCCCTTTTTGATGTTGCATTCATTAAATAAGGAAACTTTATAATGTAATTTCTTTGGTTATTGTCACCAACGAAGCCATGATGAACGATGAAAATGCAAATTCTAAGAAACTGTTAATGGATATCATTAACTAATGCCTCTGTTCTGTGGAGGCTGTCCATTAATTACGTCAACTATCGGAAAAGTGGGTGTCTGAAAAAATTAAAGTTATTGACAAGGGGAGAGGGTTAATAAAATTTGTTGTCAAGTTTTTATACACCTATAAAATCTGAGAATTTGAAACAGCTGTATAAACAATTACATTTCTGAGAGAGTGGGGGAGGGGAGATTACATTTTTTGAACATAATTAATTAAGCTTGGCGGTCACTGAATCTTTTACAGTTTTTATCATTACAGCTTTTATCATTATAGCTTCTATCTTTACAGCTTTATTTGTGTAAGTGAAGAGTGGGGTGGGAGTGGCAAAAATTGGCAAAATAAGTTTGTTGATTTAATGGAACATCCCATGTATGTGGTACTTACAAACATGGATATTCCCTGTATGTATGTCTTATATAAATGAATACCCGTGTATTTGTTTCTTACAATGTTAGATTGAGTTTGGTAGTAATTATTCTGTTTAGAAAAGAAATTGTGACAAACACTGTCAAGTTTTTAGAGAAATAATTACTGACTATGCTCATATACATACACGAGGTTTAGTTAGGATTACTGTCATTAGTTACACACAAATTATGTCTAGTCACAGAATTTACTATCATTAGTTGCACACATTATGTCTAGTCACAGAATTTACTATCATTAGTTATACACAAATTATGTCACAATTCACTATCATTAATCTCACAAATTATGGTAATACAAAATAAGATAAAAGGTTATTCGAAAAAACTAACTATAGATAAAAATATATAAAAATATATATAAAAACAAAAGAAAACAAAGAAAAGGGATAATTTTCCACGTATCAGTCCAAACGAGACCTTTTTCAAGAAACTAATAACGTTCAAAATAAACAAAACCACAACAATATTGATAACTGAATTGACTTGGAATTGTTTCCCTTACAAAGAAACACAACCACGTACCGGTTGCACCACGTATGTCCAGTAACAGACAAAATGCGTGCTTTCAATATGTGGGCATACATTTGCGCACTATTGATAGCTATAAGTGATAAAATGACAGGTAATATGTTAGATCAAATAAAGAACACAAAGGCAGAGTATGGGGCCATCGATGAGTAATGCCGAGGTGGTAGTGGTATGGGGTTTAAGGGGAAGGAAAGAGAAAGAAATTGGTCACAGGGGGACTACCAATAGACGCATAGGCTATAGACATGTGCAAAGAAGGATCAGCATTTGACAGCGTATTAAATAGATATGTAATTAAATATATGCATAGCCTATGATATATATAATATATATATATATATATATATATATATATATATATATATATATATATATATATATATATATATATAACAAACACACACATAAGAAATACATATATACGTATATATCTAAAGCTCAATCAACACATAGATGTATGAGAGATACCCACAGAAAATGCACAAGCATGTAAATGTATTCAAACATAAGTAAGGGAATACACAAGAACAGGTGTACGTAATGACACAGATTGAATATATATATATATATATATATATATATATATATATATATATATAATATACGTGCATTACTTTCATCCACATACACATTTTCTCATATCAATAATAGCAATAACTTGAACATTTGCACACATAGAGATATATACATGTATTACCATACGTTCACATGAAGATAATCGCATGCCTTATGATCGCACAAATTATGTCTAGTCCAAATTATGTTCAGTTACAGAAACATACACTGTCCCTCTCCTTCTCTTTCACTCTCTCTCTCTCTCTCTCTCTCTCCTCTCTACCTCTCTCTCGTTTATTCAAATCTAATGAATAATAAGCCTAGTTGCATCATTTTTCATTCAATTTGAGCTTTGTAAAATTCTTTAAATATCCTTCGTTTCCGACCCTGTGACGGCGTGTTACGGAGCATGTCTATGACGTGCCACACGCAGTGATCCTGTCGCAGGCAGGTTGTGCATTTAAAACGTTTGGATATCAATGCCAAACTACTGACGTATTTATGTTGCCTAGAAAATCACTGCAGCCAAAAAAATGCTGGGTTGATGACAACATCATGCAATGGATGTGCTACCAATTTGTGGTATCCTCCTCATAGTTTTCAATCACGGTTGGCAGCTTTTTATCACGGGTTGGCAGTTTTCAATCACGTGTGGGCAGCCCCTTTGCGTTAGTGGGACGGATTGATAAATTTTCCTGTCCGATGGGATCAACAAGATGAATAGTTTAAGTCACTTGTTCCACATAATATTTTGATCTCAGAGGCAGTGAATACAGTACTTCTAATCAGCCTGTCCCACCAAAGACGAATGTGTCGGGCCATTGGCGCAAATAAAACGATGACACAACGCATTTCCATTCCCTGGACTACATCCTGCTGGACGTCAAGTAGGACCATGGTCCTGCTACAAGGGAGATGCAACAGGACTTTGAGAATGACCCGCTGAAGAAGAAGATGAAACAGCCTGTCAGAGACGGTTAATACAGTACTTCTAATGTGCCTGTCAGAGACAGTGAATACGGTACTTCTAATATTCCTGTCGCAGGTATTGAATACAGTACTTCTGTCAGAAGCAGTAAATGTATGCATGAAAGGCCTTTTGCGTCTTGCAGACGGTCATTTGGCAATAAGAAGAAGCAATCCATTGAATATTTTCTCAGGAATGTGACTTTTCAAGCGATCATATCACAGCAACGGAAGATTGTATTTGCTTCTTTATCTTTTTTCTTCCATAACTTTAACAAATTATTTCTGAAAAATACTGCTCCCGCACGCAAAGTTCTGCCTCCAGACATCCCGAGTTTCGGCCGTGTTTTCCCAATTTTTAAAAAAATTATATCTAGAAGTCTTTCATTGATGATTTGCAGATGTCTTTATACCTTAGCATTGGTCTACCACGGGCTCGATTTCCTTCAGCCAGATTCTCAAATAGTACTTGTTTTGGGATGCGACAGTTTGGCATTTTGCCGATGTGACCGAGCCGACACAATCTATTTATAGTGAGTGTTTCCATGGCAGATAGTATCTGAGTGCGGCGCTACACTTCCATGTTGGTGATTTTGTCGTGCCATTTGATGTTTAGAGATATTGCGTAGACTTCTTAGATGAAAGATGTCTTCTTTCTGGTAAAGATAGTGCATGTTTTGATCCGTAGTATAGTGTACTCAGCTCACATGTTTGATAGATCTGTATCTTTGTTTTCAGTTTTAGCTTATTTTTTTTTCTATGCTCGCTTTGACAGTCCATCAAAATGTTGCCGCTTTTCCTATACATGCAATTTCATTTTCCAGGGAAATGGTGAATATAATTGTGGATCCTAGGTAGTAAAAGTTGTAGACGTACTTTATATGGGTGTTGTTTAAGGTGATGTTTGTTGGTACTGTATATCCCTGACACATTGCACAGTTTTAGTCATGTTTGTTGTCATAGAGAACAGCTGGCAGGCCTTTGCCATGTTGTCAATTTGGACTGCAAAGTGGACTCACTGTGTGCCACTAGTGCAGCATCATTGGCGCAGAGAAAATCTCTGATGAGTATGTCTGATGTTTTCCTCTTCTCTCTGAGACGCGCTACGTTAAAAAGTGATCCATCGTAATGGGTGCGGATGAAAGTCACCTACTGCATCTGCATGAGCATGTTTCAGCATCTCCGCGACGAAGATTGCGAAGATGGTGGGGGCTGGAAAGCACCCTGCTTTATTCCAGTCTCTACTCCAATGCTATCAAACGTATTGCGATCAAATGATGCATTTTTGCGCGTGTCTTCATGAAAGGAAATAACCAAGTCCAGTTGTTTTGGTGGACAACCTACGGATTTAGAATCCTATATAGGGCTGGTCTACTAAAAGTGCCAATAGCTTTAGTTAGATCCACATAAAGAGTGACTTGCCATATTCATGACACTTTTTCTTGTAGTTGACGAAGAATAAAGATCATGTCAGTAGTGGATCTGTGGACTCTGAAACCACACTGTAACTCTTGCATGACACGTTCGTCAAGCAGATGTGGTCGCTTTGTAAGGATGCGTGCAAATATCTTACCGGTGATACTGAGAAGGGAGCGGCCTCTGTAGTTGTTGCAGTCACCCTTGTTCTTGAAGAGAGTTACTATCTTTGCATCCCGCATATCTTGGGGATTTTGCCATTCCCTCCAGCATGTTATAAGTAGTTGGTACAGGTGTGGAACGAGGACATCTCTATTTTCCTTTAGGATTTCAGCGAGAATGGGTGTCTGCTCATGTTGCCCTTGCTGCTTGCTAGTTTATTTATAACCTCAGTGACGTCCGCCTTTGTGGGTTCATCATCCAGCTCTGTCATTTCAGGTTTATTCTCAGATATTTTATCTAGTTGTGGGTCTGTAAGTCTTCAGAATACAGTGTTGAGTTGTGTTTTGTCTATTTTAGGAGCTCCTGCTTTGAACTTTAGTGGTACAATTTTTTAGATCTTTGACCCAGAGCTGCTGTGATGTTTTCGTTCATCATTTTGGAATTTCCCATATCAGCAGCAATTTGTATGTTTGTGCATAAATCCAAGCACTATTTGTTTGCACTAAATATAGTAAATTACTAAAATAAGTGAACACAGTACTTCTAATCTGCCTTGTCAGTGGCAGTGAACACAGTACTTCTAATCTGCCTTGTCAGTGGCAGTGAACACAGTACTTCTAATCTGCTTATCAGAGGCTGTGAATACAGTATTTCTAATAAGCTGTAGGGATAGTAAATCTAGCTTGGCGGGATTTATCAGTTTATGAAGTCGTCCAGAGCGTCGTGTTCTTGATCATCAAACCAAATATTGTTGTATTCAACTAATCAACCTTAAATTAATTAAATCTATCAGTAAATAATAAACACTCTTGTAGCAGGACCGTGGTCCCAAAGTAGATATCTCTTGTAGCAGGACAGTGGTCCAAGTAGATATCTCTTGTAGCAGGACAGTGGTCCAAGTAGATATATCTTGTAGCAAGGACAGTGGTCCAAGTAGATATCTCTTGTAGCAAGACAGTGGTCCTCAGCAGATATATCTTATAGCAAGACAGTGGTCCAAGTAGATATATCTTATAGCAAGACAGTGGTCCTAGTAGATATATCTTATAGCAGGACAGTGGTCCAAGTAGATATATCTTGTAGCAGGACAGTGGTCCTAGTAGATATCTTTTGTAGCACAACAGATCTTAGTAGATATCTCTTTGTAGCAGGACAGTGGTCCTAGTAGATATATCTTATAGCAGGACAGTGGTCCAAGTAGATATCTCTTGTAGCAGGACAATTGTCTTATTAGATATATCTTGTTGCAGGACAGTGGGTCATAGTATATATCTCTTGTAGCAAGACAGTGGATGTACTGAATCTCTCTTGCAGCAGGGCAGTCGTCCCATTATATGTCCAGCAGGATGTGCTTTCTGTTGCTGTTGTATATCCGCCAGTGCCCCACCATGTTGTAATATGAAATATGTCTATAGTGTCAGAATCTTCATCGCCATTACAGCTTTAATGTATTAGACATTCACCAGTAAATATCTACGTATGTCAGATTTCATTTTGTTATGGAAACACTCCAGTTTCGTGAAATTTTTCCTTTGAGATTTAATATTGGTATGGAAACACTGCAATTTCTTGAAATATTTTCTGTGCTTTTATTACCCGTTCTATTCCATTCTATTATTTTTCATACCTATACTTTAAAACAGTGATGTATTGACTTCCCCCCATTAGCTTCACACCCACCTCAGATAGGCCCATTTAAACTACATATACAATCCATCAACGTCCCAGGTAAACGACAGGTGCAGTCAATCAACGACACATGTAATCTACAGGTACGATCCATCAACGATGTGCTACTCTTGTTGACTGTGTTATCGCTTGATGTGATATCTTGCATAATGTTTTTTCACCATCAATAATTTATATGTTTCTGCAATAAATTTGGTACAACATCTCAGGGGCATTGCTTTTATATAATTCTTCTTATGTGTGTTAGTGTGTTTTTCATCGTAGTGACAACCGGCAAGATTGAGTCAGTGTGTGGTTTACCGTAGTGACAACCGGCAAGATTGAGTCAGTGTGTGGTTTACCATAGTAACAACAGGCAAGATTGAGTCAGTGTTTGGTTTACCTTAGTAACAACAGGTAAGATTGAGTCAGTGTGTAGTTTACCATAGTAACAACAGGCAAGATTGAGTCAGTGTGTGGTTTACCATAGTAACAACAGGCAAGATTGAGTCAGTGTGTGGTTTACCATAGTAACAACAGGTACGATTGAGTCAGTGTGTGGTTTACCATAGTGACAACAGGCAAGATTGAGTCAGTGTATGTTTCTTCATAGTAACAACAACCAAGATTGAGTCAGTGGGTGTCTCTCATCATAGTGACAAGTCAAGATTGAGTCACTGTGGGTCTTATCAAATTGAGAAACGTGAAAATTAAGAACAAATAGAAACAAAGAATAACAATGTGAGAAAATGTTATTTCAAAATAGTGGCATGACATGTACCTTCTTAGGTGATAGTCGTGGCATAGTTGGTAAACCATTAATCTTGTGTTCAGGAGCTTATACACAGATTGGACACTTGACAGTGACGTTTTGTTTGTAAGATGAGCTTATTTTCGGCTATCAGTAGGGTTTATTTCTTGAAGACAGGATGAAAGTTGCTCTGTTGAGTGAGCCGCGGAATATATGGGGAAAGAAACCAGAATAAAGTGAGGTCAATGCTCTTTTTAATTCGAGTGCTAATTTTGAAGGGTATGACAAAGTATGAATCTCTGGTGTAGTATACAAGACATTTGTCTTCTGCTCAAGATGTCGCTGGTTTGACTACTATTCCTGATGTCTTGTTTACAATGCAGATTTTTCGAGATTGTCGCTTAAAACTATGGAGCTACGTGCTACGAGTGGTACTCTTTGCAGACGGTGTTTATTCGTTGAGAGGGCGGAACCTAAGTCGTAACGCTGACGTAGTAAGATGACTACTTCTTGCGTTGTATAGTTGTTGCCAGAGCCAGATTTAGACTTGAGAGGGCCCTAAGCTATTTAAAATATGGGACCTAAGCTAGTTGAGATATGGGGCCCTAAGCTATTTGAGATATGGGGCCCTAAGCTATTTGAGATATGGGGCCCTAAGCTATTTGAGATATGGGGCCCTAAACTATTTGAGATATGGGGCCCTAAACTATTTGAGATATGGGGCCCTAAACTATTTGAGATATGGGGCCCTAAACTATTTGAGATATGGGGCCCTAAACTATTTGAGATATGGGACCCTAAACTATTTGAGATATGGGACCCTAAACTATTTGAGATATGGGGCCCTAAACTATTTGAGATATGGGGCCCTTTAACGATTAAGAATATATAGATAGTGACATTTTTGAAAATTTTGGGAGCCCCCAAAAAGTAGGGGGCCTATGCTATAGCTTGTTTAGCTTATAGGTAAATCCTTCACTGGTTGTTACGAGTACTATCTTAACTGTAATCAGAACTCTGACATCCCAATCAAAAAACAATATTCTTTCAGGTACAAATTTGCTATAGTCAAAGCCGTCATTTTGAAACAGAAATTTTAATTTTGGCTTGCTAACTTATATATGCATACACACAACCTGGTCAAACAATACAACCTTGCGAAATTATAATTTCTAAACCAAAATCACTGATTCGTTTATAATAATTTATTACCTAAAAAATAGTTTTGTATTATATATATATATATTGTTAAACTTCCCCAATGCACATAGGAAGTAAGTGCTGATCGATCGCAATTCCTGGGGTTCGTAATTAAGACGAACATAAAGATTGTTAGAAACAATCTAGATAAAGATTGGTATATTTGTTAAACATAACTGTGTGGAATAGCGGCATTAGTATTATTTCACCAGCTTAATGAGACGCATTGCGTTGAATTATATTATCACTTTTATAAACTGATATAGTTTTGAAAGAATCAGCACAATGAGATATCTGGGTATGTCTTTTGACAGAAGTCTGAGTTTCAGGGAACATGTTGACCACGTTATCATAAGGGTAGGCAAAGGCTTAACAGTAATGAAGGTTATGGCTGCTGCACAGTGTGAGCAGAAGTTGTTATTTCTTTTGCACCAGGGTTTAGTGGTTTCCGTAGTGGAATATGCACTGGCAATTCTGACTATCGGCCAAAGTCAGATCTAAAGATTGGATAGAATCGAGAATGTAGCAATGCATATCATTCTTGGGTGCACAAGAGACACATTGACAAGAGTTATGCGGTACCTTCTTGCCTGTCCAACTGGAGATAACAGATTACAATATTGCCATATTGCCTTGCACGGGCGTACCTTCAAATACATGCAGATGGGCGTACCTTCAAATACATGCAGATAAGTAACAACCATTGCATTCCGAAATACAGAAAGTTACACAAATTTCTGTATATACACATCAGAAAACAGTGTAATGAAATTCAGCTAAACACTGGATACACAAATCGGAAAAAATTGTAATGAATTTCAGCTAAACATTGGGTACACAAATCAGGAAACAGTGTAATGAAGTTCAGCTAAACATTGGGTACACAAATCAGGAAACATTGCAATTAAGTTTAGCTAAACACTGGATACACAAATCAGGAAACAGTGTAATTAAGTTTAGCTAAACACTGGATAAACAAATCAGGAAACAGTATAATGAAGTTTAGCTAAACACTGGATACACAAATCAGGAAACATTATAATTAGGTTTAACTAAACACTGGATACACAAATCAGGAAACATTATAATTAGGTTTAGCTAAACACTGGATACACAAATCAGGAAACATTATAATTAGGTTTAGCTAAATACTGGATACACAAATCAGGAAACATTATAATTAGGTTTAGCTAAACACTGGATACACAAATCAGGAAACATTATAATCAAGTTTAGCTAAACACTGGATACACAAATCATGAAACATTTTAATTAAGTTTAGCTAAACACTGGATACACAAATCAGAAAACAGTATAATTAAGTTTAGCTAAACACTGGATACACAAATCAGAAAACATTATAATTAGGTTTAGCTAAACACTGGATACACAAATCAGGAAACATTATAATTAGGTTTAGCTAAACACTGGATACACAAATCAGGAAACATTATAATTAGGTTTAGCTAAACACTGGATACACAAATCAGGAAACATTATAATTAGGTTTAGCTAAACACTGGATACACAAATCATTACAATTTTTAAAAATGTAAGAATTGTTTGTACCATTATTTAATTATTATGCGACCATCAGTTACATGAATGGGCCTGCGAACCTTTAGTGATGTCATGTCTGCCGAAAAACTATGTTTAGGATAGTTATCATTCACTATTTTTTATTTTATTTTCAAAAACATAAACCTGCAAACCAGATCATTACCATTAACTCATCTCAGTGCTATCACTCTGTAACTATGGTTCCAATGAATCTAGCTGCCTCAATAATAAATTTACTTTCACTATTTTCGTCGTATGGCTTTCCTGTTATCATCTCTGTTGGCGCCGTCAATCGAAGCCATTAGTCAAACTGTCCAATATCTTTTCCTTAGGTCTTCCCCTTGATCTTTTCCCTTTTATCTTTCCTGTTGTCACTATATTCTCAATGCCTCCTCTTCTCATTATGTGCCAAAGAAATATTGACTGTCTTTTTCTAATATTATCAATAATGCATCTTTTCACATCCATTCTTCTACGACATTCTTCATTATCAATTTTTGCTGCCTCCAATGATTTTTGTGATGTCTTATTTATTGTCCATGCTTCACTTCCATGAAGTGCACTGGTTCAATGTAGCATTTGAGAACACGTTTTCTAGTATCCATCGATATGGACTTGTTGCATAGAATATATTTCATTTTATGGAACGCTACTTTTGCTTGTCCTATTCTGCTTATAATTTCGGTCTTGCATTTACCATCTGAAGTTATTAATGTTCATAAATATTTGAAACTATTCACCTGCTTTAGGTTTTTCTCATTTAATACTATTTTACTATTTGGTGGGGGTACTATTTCCTGATATTATCATTGTCTCTGTCTTTTTTATGTTTAAACTAAGACCTTTTTGTTCACTTTCTATAACCGTCCTGCTTCCTGTCATGCAATAATATATTTAGTCACTGTAAAATTGAACATTTTTGGCTTGCCTGTACTGATAGTGGGACTAAGTAACGGTTTCAGCTACTTAACGGGGATAATCAGTTATATAAATAATTTGGCAAACGGTCAAAAAAAACGCAAGCTGAGAAACATCCACCGTTCTTTTAGAATGTCATGATCACTATTTTGGGAGAATCATAGGAGATTGTTTGTACATGTTCTATTGAGTCTAGAAGGGATATAATGAAGAGAATACTCGTGTCTGGTCACGCTAGTAGAGTCAGAAATAATGAGTGCTTGTGATAAAGGGTGTTCAATCACTATGATATATTTATGCTATCCATGAATGCGTTCATTCATCCGTATATCCGTCAGTTCTTCCATCTGTTTGTATATATGCATACTTATGTATGTATTATGAATGTATGTCTGTGTGTGCGTATGTGTGTATGTCTACTTAGGTATGACAATCTTTATGACAATGTTCGTTTGTGCGTATATATATATATACATATATATATATATATATATATATATATATATATATATATATATATATATATATATATATATATATATATATATATATATATATATATATATATATATATATATATATATATATATATGTATGTATGTATGTATGTATATATATATATATATATATATATATATATATATATATATATATCAATCCAGCAAATTAAAACTTACACCTTTAGTTCAAAGATTAATTATACTTTTAAATATTAACTATGTGTATTGACTTATTGTATAATGTCTATCCCCAGGTGGTGATGGACAGAATATCCAAACTTCCCTTTTAGCGTAGGAATATGTCTGGGAGCATTAGTTTGTCTATCCAATGCCAAATGTGTCGTCATAGCTGCATTGAATCCGTATTTGTTCAGGGTTGTCTTGTAATTATTTATCCATCTTTTTCTAGGTCTTCCTCTGGCCTTGTATTCGGATACAAGGGCATATGTGCTGGATACAAGGTCATATACCCGAATATAACCACATTGGACGATGTGGCTCATGGTTAAAGATATGTGCCCATAGAAGCTAACTTCCCAAACACTAACATAAAAGTTAACTTCCTACACACTAACATAGAAGCTAACCTTTTACACACTAACATAGAAGCTAACTTCCTACACACTAACATAGAAGCTAACTTCCTACACACTAACATAGAAGCTAACCTTCTACACACTAACATAGAAGCTAACTTCCTACAC
The DNA here is from genome assembly GCA_034231615.1 of Meghimatium bilineatum. Taxonomy (NCBI): domain Eukaryota; kingdom Metazoa; phylum Mollusca; class Gastropoda; order Stylommatophora; family Philomycidae; genus Meghimatium; species Meghimatium bilineatum. Next base: position 27,721,880 of record CM067320.1, on the reverse strand, counting down.
ACTAACATAGAAGCTAACTTCCTACACACTAACATAGAAGCTAACTTCCTACACACTAACATAGAAGCTAACCTTCTACACACTAACATAGAAGCTAACCTTCTACACACTAACATAGAACCTAACATCCTACACACTAACATAGAAGCTAACGTCCTACACACTAACATAGAAGCTAACCTTCTACACACTAACATAGAAGCTAACCTTCTACACACTAACATAGAAGCTAACTTCCTACACACTAACATAGAAGCTAACCTTCTACACACTAACATAGAAGCTAACTTCCTACACACTAACATAGAAACTAACCTCCTACACACTAACATAGAAGCTAACCTTCTACACACTAACATAGAACCTAACCTCCTACACACTAACATAGAACCTAACCTCCTACACACTAAAATAAAAATCAATAAAAGGTAACACTGCTAGTAATACTGTATGAAAATAGTTTTTATGTAGAAAACAGCAGATGAACTTATACTACACGGCGACTAACAGACTATCACTATCGGAAGCTCACGCTAAATAATACACACAACGGAAAACAAGCAAAATCATACAAATAACAATACTCATAACATAATCAACGCTTGAACGAAACGGTCTTTATCAAGATACGCACAAAATATTAAAAGACGACGAATAGAAATGATCACAACATCGAAATATGGAAGTGAGATGCCGGAATGACAGGAACAGGAAGTACATAAACAAACGTAAATATTGGTGGAAACAAAATAAACAAAAAAATGACGTCAATTAAGTGTAGGGCAACAGGAGTGGGTGTTCTGTGCTTGATGTCATGAAGATGGTTACGGAAGCGGTCGCTCAATCTTAAGCCGTTTTCTCCAATGTACTGCTTGCCACAGTTCTTACATATGATCACGTAAATAACATTACGGGTTTCACATGTAAAGGCCTCATCCACGAAGAAAGTGGCCTGGCCTTGGAAAATGAAATGGATCGCATCTGAACTACATAAGGACATGTATAGCAAAGGCCGCGTGAGCAACTGATTGTACGAAAATGGTCAGGAACAGAAGACTTAAGGTGGCTATTGATTAAGATGTTCTTCAGATTTTTCTCTCACCTACAGGCCACTAGAGGCGAGTCCTGGAAAGTGACATGGGTGTCAGAATCAGACTAGAGAATGGAATACTGACGCATCATGCTTAAACATTATTATTAAACAATATTAAAGAAATGCACAATAGATGTAGTAAAGCATACCTAATCCTAGGGCAAATGACAACAATCTTCAGAAATAAAAATATATACCACAAAAATAACACTATTCAAAACAATTATTATGCCAACGCTGTGCTACCAAGTCAAACATGGACAACGACAGCACAAGACAAACGTACGCTTGTGACAGCTGAAATGGCATGCTTACGCAAATTCCTAAGAATATCGCTAAGAGACCGAGTGACAAATGAGGACATTGGACAAAGAACCGGCAACGCCCCAATCTTGGAATATATTAAGAGAAAACAGATCAAATGGTTTGCATACATCAGCAGAATACCACCAGACAGCGTACCACAGCAAGCTATGCTACACAGATACAGTGAAGGCAGACCTAGAGACCGACCACGAAAACGATGGACCACCGAAATCAAAGAGGCGACAAATTCCACAATATACTCATCACAAACGAGGGCAATCTCCGGATAACTCTTCTACCCGTGACGATGCAAGGCAATAAAGGGTTTAGCGAATAGATATACAGTATATGATCTTATTGATATTTGGTTTGAGTTTATTCTCATAAGGTGACCAAACCATTTGACATGCTGTCTTTCAATATTTTCAATACATTATATTATTCCAACTCTTTTCCTAATTGCTTTATTTCAATTGTATCTAGTTTAGTAACCATTGCAGCTTTTCTCAGGTACTTCATTTCACATGTAACGATTTTTATCTGCTGCGAGGCTGTTAAAGATCATGTTTGACATTGGTAGCAGAGTGTTGGTATACAAATTATAGATATTATCTGGGTTTTTAAAAATGTCCATCTAGATGTTTGGGTGAAGAAGTAATGATGAAAGTTGACAATTCACTGAATTTACTTTCTGGCATCTTGTTTCTATTTCTCTGTCTATTCTTTCATTTTCGGAAAACAATGCTGCCTAGATATTTAAATTATGGTTGGTTGGTTGGTTGCTGATCCAGCGGTTCATGGGCTCATTCCCTTTGACCCAATGCCTTTAAATGGCATTATATTGCTGGGAAATCTGTGGATTTTCGGCCCACCCTGGGCCAGAGCCAGAGAATAACTATCACACCTCCAGGAATGTAGGTTTCAACATATGCACTGCTCCGAACCACTGTAACCAAGATAGGGTTCACTGTGCCCATTTCCCGCCACCAATTGACTACTGGTTATGCCGAACTTCTCTATTGCTCCAGACATACAACCAAATGTTCAAGTCAAAAGGATTCCCACGTCCTAAGCCACTGTGCCTCTACGATGTGTCTCTGCCATAGGAAAAAACAGTACTGTCAGTTTCCTCCTCCCCAGTGCTGCACAGTACATCTCTGGCTCCCTCCCAACCACAGAGGGTGCATACATATATTCAAGAAACATGAAACACATCTCAACAACAAAATAAAAGCATAAGAAGCATAACTGTATAGATGACATGCCATGAAGCTTCTATAAGAAGATAACCTCACTATAACGGCATTTCATCTACTAAGGTTTTCTGTTGCATGGGTGGTTTGTCTAGTGGGCCATTTGTGAGACCCACAGGCGCAACCACATGTGTATTTAAATTATATATATATATATATATATATGGAAATAAATAGCCAGTTATCAGTTAGAAAGAGACGGCATTTGCTTATATTTGTTCATCTATATATACAGTATATACTTCAGCGGTCCACTGTCTCGTTCCACTTTTTATTATTATTTCTCCCATTACAGAATTCCCTTTAAGAAACATCTTACTGTTTTCTATGCTCCCTCTGACGTCATTAATTCCAAAAGAATCAAAACCTCGTGACCTGAATCAAGGGATGTTAAGTTTCTTTGCATGTTGCGTGTGTGCCAGATTTTCCAATCGCCGTCTGCACCAAAAACAATCACACTCCGGCAATTTCATTTTTTCTGTTGACGCAAAAGACGTTATTGAAAACGTTTTCAGGTCTCGGCGTGGAGGCAACTTTTTAAAGTAATGGTCTTTTTTTATAAAAACCGTGTACACAGTTGTTGTTCCTGAATTGGCAGTTTCTTCGTGACGCGATGAAAGATATTTCTTTTAGACCCGTATTTCCCAACGCGGGGCGCACGCCCCACAAGGAGGAAATTTGATTGTTCTGTGGGGGGGGGGGGGGGAAGGGGGGGTGACAATTCGAAAATGATCTCGTATATAGTTTAGAAACTAACCGTCTACTGTGACTTCACTTGTATAAAAAGAAGAATTGTTGGTGTCTCAATATGAAATAAGCGTTCGTTAACCATTTATAATGCAGAGATATCTGAGGTCGGCGTGTGGTAGCAACTTGTTTCAAAACAGCTTCGTATGGATTGTCCCCTTATAGCCGGATGTTGATTTTCCCCTACAGGAGTGATAACTCTAATTTCTTCAGTAAGTTTTGTTTGCAATATTTAGGTTTTTGACTTGAATTAATAATATTTGCGAATATGATTATTATTAATGAAGAACCTTGATCATCATTATCAGGTGCCATGCCGGCTGGCGTAGGCGGTCATGGCTCTCCACAGCTCTCTGTCCACAGTATTATGTATCAAAGTCGTTGTTGTTTCCTTGCCGTGCCAGGTTGTCAAACTGTCTAATATTTTCTCAAGTTGTCGCCCTCTGTCTCTGTTGCCTTCATTTTTGCCTGTTGTGACTATGTTCTCTAAACCTGCCTGCCTCATGAAGTGGCCAAAAAAGGAAGATTGGAACCTTGATACACAATTGTATGTATTTGTCGCATATATATATGTATGTGGTCTCAGTGAATAAGACAAGACAGTAAGTTCGTAAACTCGAATTTGCAGGTGAGGAAAAATAAACTTCACATTCTCATATAAATATGCCGCCCGTGTGTTGCCGTAGCCCGAAAGGGGAGCAAAGAATAGCAATACTGTTTACCTTCCACGTATGTCGTAAAAGGCGACTAAGGAGGTTATGTGATGGAGTTGGCTGTCCCATCCCATATAGGGTCAGTGACCCAAAGTCATGCTGAAGTCGGATGTGTCAGGCTGAAAGGCGCAGATATCTCAGCAATGCTGTAAACCATGACACAACGCATTCCGGTCTCTGGACTACATCCTGCTAATCTGCATGAGTTTGAGAACGAACGCAGAAGAAGAAGATATAACTATGCCTATTGTATATTTTCTATCCTCAGATGAGAGCTGGTTGATAGCATCCACACTTGCCGTTAAGCATAGGATTGGGAGCTGTAAGTTTATGTTGAAGATGTGCCAACACTTTCACACAATATACACATTCCAAGTACGTAATTCATAAACTCACATAGATGTGCCAACACTTTCACACAATATACACATTCCAAGTACGTAATTCATAAACTCACATAGATTTTACAAAACTTGCACACAATAACCACATTCCAAGTGCGTAATTCATACACTCACATAGATGTGCCAACACTTTCACACAATATACACATTCCAAGTACGTAATTCATACACTCACATAGATGTGCCAACACTTTCACACAATATACACATTCCAAGTGCGTAATTCATACACTCACATAGATGTGCCAACACTTTCACACAATATACACATTCCAAGTACGTAATTCATACACTCACATAGATGTGCCAACACTTGCACACAATAAACACACTCACAGAAAAGAAAACACGAGGAGGCTGCAATCCGCAACTTTCAAATAGATTTTACAATATTACTCATTCTCCCATGCAACTCTGGTTAAGGGGAGATCAATAGTACGCTCAATATGCTCGAGTTGTCTCCCTTAGGAAAAGGTTAAGTGCGTGATGAGACATTTATCAGCGACATTTGAATAGACATCTTTGATTCTGCTGTTCGTCTGCACGCGCAAGGAGACTGTCATTTTGTCTTGCAGTCATTTTACTGTTAGGATCCTCACACTGTCAGGCGGGGTACTCAACTAGTTTCACACATCTATTATTGATATTGTATTTCAATAAAGCGATTCATCATTCACTCATTACTGACAGTAATAGTACAGTTGCTGAATATTAACCTCCCATATTTAAATGGTCACACCTTCCTGATAATAATCAAATGTAACAGATGTTTGCTGTTGAAAGTGTCATGCCTCAGAAATATGTCTGAATGCTGTACCTGTCAACAATATCTCTGTTTCTTATAATTTCTATCTTCTCTCTGTCTCTTATAAATTCTATCTTCTCTTTGTATCTTAAATAATTTCTATCTTCTCTCTGTTTTATAATTTCCATCTTCTCTCTGTCTCTTATAATTTCTATCTTCTCTGTGTCTCTTATAATTTCTATCTTCTCTGTGTCTCTTATAATTTCTATCTTCTCTTTGTATCTTAAATAATTTCTATCTTCTCTCTGTTTTATAATTTCCATCTTCTCTCTGTCTCTTATAATTTCTATCTTCTCTTTGTATCTTAAATAATTTCTATCTTCTCTCTGTCTCTTATAATTTCTATCTTCTCTGTGTCTCTTAAATAATTTCAATCTTCTCTCTGTTTTATCATTTCTATCTTCTCTCTGTCTCTTATAATTTCTATCTTCTCTCAGTCTAATAATTTATATATTCTCTCTGTTTTATAATTTCTATCTTCTCTCTGTCTCTTACAATTTTTATATTATCCTTGTCTCTTATAATTTATATCTTCTCTCAGTCTCATACGTTCTATCTTATCTTTGTCTCTTATAATTTCTATCTTCTCTCTGTCTCTTATAATTTCTATCTTCTCTGTGTCTCTTATCGTGTCACTGTATCTTATGTATAACCATTAAACTCTGGAACTCCTTTATCTCATCTCTGTCTATTCATTCCCTTCTCTACTTATTTATGTGTCCACCACTGTCTCCATTTATATTCCGCTGTATCCCTATATATATACCCCGTCTTCACTTATTTATATTTCTTCCTCCACCTTAGTACTTCCATCATTGTCTCTTAATCTCCGCCTCAGTGCTTTTATATTATTTTTTAATCTCTACCTTGGTACTTCCATCATTATCTTTTACTCTCTACTTTAGTACTTCCTTCATTACATCTTGATCTCTGCCATAATTATATCCATATTTCTTATATCCACCAAGAAATTACTTCCATAATTATCCCTTTGTTTCCGCTTTCGTACTTCCATCACTATTTATTAATCTCTGCCTTTGTACTACCATCATTTTCTCTTTATCTGCCGTAGTGCTTCCATCAATATATGTTAATCTCTGTCATAGTACTTCCATCATTTTCTCTTCCTCTCTGCTGTACTTCCATTATTATCTCTTCATCTCCATATTACCTTTTTTAATCTCTCCTTTTTTATCTTTATCTCTTGTTTTCAGTAACGGATCAAGTGTATCGCGCTTGTAATGCAGTCACCGATCCAGTGTATCTTGCATGTTTTGCAGTCACCCATCATGTGTATCCCTCATGTGTCTCAGTCACAGACCTACTTTTCACTAATTATCGTTACTATTTTTAGTACGGACTAGGCTGACCGTGCAATTCCACTTCCATATCTCACAATTTTATATATTGAAAAATTATAATTGCTATCGAACACTTAAATTCCACAAGTTTTCATTCATTAACGCAAGCAATCACTTAAGTTTTATAATAATAGATCGTTCGAGTATAACAAAGAACCAAATATAGATTATATTTACTTAAGATCTAACGCCTAGTATTATCATGTTTCTACTGTAAGCACAGACTAGCTAGTATTATCATGTTTCTACTGTAAGCACAGACTAGCTAGTATTATCATGTTTCTACTGTAAGCACAGACCAACAACTAGTATTATCATGTTTCTACTGTAAGCACAGACCAACTAGTATTATCATGTTTCTACTGTAAGCACAGACCAATTATTGTAGAAATAATTTGGAAACGGTGTAGTGGATTTACTGCAATTCCCTAACGGGGAAAATGTAGTTACATCGTAATGTCAAATCATTGCGCCTAGCGCTTACATCACAATATCCGATCCTTGCACCTAGCACTTACATCAGATTATCCGTTCATTGCGCCTGGAACTTGTAACGGGGAAAATGTAGTAGTGTCGGTTGGTTGTTTTTTTTCTCTGAGACAGACTATATTCGGGTTACCCCCACATGTACTTTCTTAACAAAGCTGACCAACACCTGTCGAGAGTACCAATAAAAGCACGTAACTTCGTAACTTAAATCTATGTGATCCCCAGTGATCTCCGAAAAATTAACTTTTTAAGCGAAACGTAGTGAGCCTGATTCACATCCGCGACCTCTTGAGCGCAAAGCGAACAGTTCAACAGCTCAAACCAGGCAGAACCCTAATTATTATGTTATTGCACCCCACCTGGAGTACTACAACAAGAACATTTTTGATGCATTTGTCATTTATCATGTTCTATCGCATGTAAGTGCTAGGCGCAATGTAAATGCTAGGTGCATGTAAGTGCTAGGCGCAATGTACGGATATTGTAAGTGCTAGATGCATGTAAGTGCTTGACGCAATGTAAGTTCTAGGTGCGATGAACTGATATTGTGATGTAAGGACTTGACGCATGTAAGTGCTAGGTGCATGAAAGTGATAGGCACAATGTAAGTGCTAGTCGCAACGAACACTGATATTGTGATGTACGTGCTAGGTGCAAGGAGCGGATATTGTGATGTAAGTGCTAGGCGCAATGATTTGACATTATGATGTAAGTACTAGGTGCAATGAACGGATAGTGTGATGTAAGTGCTAGGCGCAATTAACTGATAGTGTGATGTAAGTGATAGGCGCAATGATTTGAAATTATGATGTTAGTGCTAGGTGCAATGAACGGATAGTGTGATGTAAGTGCTATGCGCAATGATTTGACATTATGATGTAAGTGCTAGGTGCAATGAACGGATAGTGTGATGTAAGTGCTAGGTGCAATGAACGGATAGTGTGGTGTAAGTGATAGTCGCAATGATCGAATATTTTGATGCAAATTAAAACGCTTCAATAAATAAATAAAACTTCTGCTACTCATGCAGCTAATTATTATGTTTTCATATCTTATTGCAATTAAACCCATTGTAGCTTTACTAAGTTGCCTTAGCCATTCCTGCTAGTCCAATAGCCTCGCACTGCTAACTCAAAATATTGCCAATTAGGGCCAGAGAAGAAATTCATGTTATATACATTTAGTGACAGTTGACTGCAGTAAAAACGTTCAGCATATGACAAATGAGTGTAAGTAGTTTATTGAAGGTTTATAATGTAATTTTACGGCACAAAAATGCACGAAATCAACGTTTCGATCAGCAGGCCTATCGAAATAGGAAACTGCATTTTAAACCACTTCTTAATGTTTATTCTTCAGATTTATAAAGTCTACTATGCATCAGGACCACATTGAAAAAGAACAGACTCAGATAATTGAGACAATTAGGAGGAATGAAGGATACAAGATAATTGAGACAATTAGGAGGAGTGAAGGATACAAGATAATTGAGACAATTAGGAGGAGTGAAGGATACAAGATAATTGAGACAATTAGGAGGAGTGAAGGATACAAGATAATTGAGACAATTAGGAGGAGTGAAGGATACAAGATAATTATTGCGTGTTAATTGGGGGATTAAATCCTCTGGCCGATGCACATCTTTTTCAACCTAAATCGGGAGTCTGTGCCATGTGACGTATTCCTTCCAGAACGTTGTCTTTCCAATAAACTCTCTGAACCTCTCTCTGTCTTGGGCGATGTGGCTTGCATTTTCTAGCGATGTATTCATATTATCTTTAATGTCGTCAGTCCATCGTCTTCTTGGTCTGCCCTTTCTCCTCTTAATCGGGAGTCTATGTTCGTTATATCAGGCATAATTACTAAAACATCTCTATACACATAAAGTACAAGAAAAACAACGAGTATAAGGAGAATAAGGTGAATAGACAACATAAAGGAGCCCTAGAAGAATTCAACATCATCAATCATGTATCAGATATTAGATATCTGGAATATCTGGAATATCTGGAAATCAAAAGATCTAGGGACAAACACCAAACTAAAGCTATTTAACTCATGTATTGTCTCAGTGTTAACGTATGGTAGTGAAAGCTGGAAATCAACTCAAGCAACAGACAACAAACTAAACAGCTTCGAAAACAAATGTCTTCGCAAACTGATGAACATAAAATGGAGCTACTTCGTCACAAATAGTGATCTAAGAGACTAAACACACCAAAAGTATGTTTCAAACATCAAGAAAACGAAGATGGAAATACCTTGGTCACGTTTTACGACTAGATGTAAACAGAATAAACCAACACGCCCATATGTGGTCACCTGAGGGTAAAAGAAAAAGAGGAAGATATAAAACAACTCTTAAAAACACCATTCTTAAAGAAAGGGAATTAATAGGCTGTAAGACCATCCAGGAATTAAAGCTGCAGGCAGCGGACCGCATCATATGGAGAACCACAACCTCTGCCCTATATGTCATTTGCGGCACGAAATAACAAATTAATCATGTATCGTGACGATGAGGTATGCGATCGTTGATGTCAAAAGCATTACACATCTGCAAAACTGTTATCATTCTCACTTTTGCCACTGTGTAAAACTATGTCTTGTTGACAAAATATACAAAATATTCTCAATTTAACGTTCTATGCTTTTCCCCCTCAATTGTTATTTAGCTCTTTTGACATTGTTTTCCAGAGCTACTCTACCCATTATGTTACCAATAAATGTGGACTATTTCTATCTGATAAATTGATAAGTAACTTTCTTTTGACATCAATCTCCCTTAGACTATAATTCTTATTAAGAACAACGTCTCCAAGGGTTCTAGTTTTCAACGTTAATGTTTCTTCTTCTTCTGCGTTCATTCTCAAACTCCTGCAGATTAGCAGGATGTAGTCCGGAGAACGGAATGCATTGTGTCATGGTTTACAGCATTGCTGCGATATCTGCGCGTTTCGACCTGACACATCCGACTTTAGCATGGCTTTGGATCACTGACCCTATATGGGATGGGACAGCCAACTCCATCCCGTAACCTCTTTAGTCGCCTCATACGACATGCATGGAAGGTAAACAGTGTTGTATTCTTTTCCCCCCTTTTGGGCCCCGACAACACAAGGGAGAACGTTAATGTTTATTTGTTGTTCATAATTCGCTTCCACGTGTCAGAAGTGGCTCTATGTAGTATTCAATAACTATTCTTTACTTCTATTTATAATTACTTCTTTCCCGGGATCCTTTTCATTTTATTAAAAGCTGATTTTGCCTATCTTATTTTTTTCATGTTTCTAATGTACGTTTTTTCATTTGGTGTTGTCATGATTTCAAGGTATTTCAGTTTGGAAGATTCTTAGAAATGACCACCACTACTGTATATACTAATAAAAATAATAATAATAATAATAATAATAATAACAACAACAACAACAATAACAACAGCAGCAGCAACAACAACAACAGCAACAGCAGCAACAACAACATCAACAGCAGCAGCAACAACAACATCAACAGCAGCAGCAGCAACAACAACATCTGCAGCAGCAACAGCAACAGCATTATCAGCAGCAACAGCAACAATAATAATAATAATAATAATAATAATAATACTCAACCCTGCCTGACTCCTTGTTTCATTTGTTGGTATGTTCCTTCGAAATTATCTACTCTTATAGCTTCTCTTTGCTACCAGTATATATAGTATTACTAGATTCGTTCGGATCCCGTCGGGACGAAATTTATTGGGTCGCTTACCCTGATATGCCTAACATTGCCAATGTGCTTGCCAACTCGGCTTTCCGTATGGGAACATAAGATAGTATGACATCATACAGTCCATAACCAATGCATCAAATACAGTTCATAACCAATATTTTATGAATGAATAAATGCAAATGTCGTGGTGAAAGGTGGTTCGCCATCTTCGTTGACAAAAATAATTGAGGTTGGTTCATAATAGCGACGTTGATCAGATTGACGATCGTGCTTCACAATAGCATTTGTATACAACAATAACATCAGCTGTGAGTCATGCGGGGGAAATTCCGCCTCAAAACCAATCGTTTTGATTGAATGTCGCACGGACTTCCGTAACGTATATGTGCTATTTATATAGCGTTCCGGAGAGAATTACAACATGGCTATTATATTATAGATTATTGAGATTTTTCTGTCAGTGTTTAGATTTTCAAGTATTAGGATAATTTAATTATGTCTTACTTTAGCAAATGCTGTGATATAGTCTATAAGCAATGGTATAGATCTTATTTTACTTCCAATTATATTACTGTTCTCAAAATATATGTGATCCCGATGTAGTTCAGCTTCGCTGTTTCATTTGCTAATGCCACTTTCACTATCGATGAGGACATTACATGTGAATCTCGTAATATCACATACTATATCATATGTAAACCGTTGATACAAGAAGTATATTGGTGAAACGGCCATACGATTGAGTGACCGCTTCTTCTTCATGCCATAAACCACAGAGAACCTACCGCTATCACAATTCAATGGTGATGGTCATCTTGGTACCCTCGATATCCAGGTCACTGCCTCAGGTCTTGCACCACGGATGATATATTTAGGTACGCTCTTAAAAATCGATTAATTTTTTTAGTTTGGTACTCAAGCCTTTTGGACTTAACTCTGAAGATTCATTTTTAAATTTGTGCTGGTGTGTTCTTTATTTTATTGTTATTCATGTTGTATTGGGTAATAATTTGTTATATTTCTTGTCATATCCCGTCCCATTTTTAACAAAACCGGCATCCATGACTACATGTTTTCTAGTAAACCATTGTCAATTTGAACTTCGTATTGGTTACAAGTCAATCGTGTATTTAGTGCTTCTATGGTGGTAACACTATTTTTACTTTTTTAATTATTTTTCATTGTTTTATATATTCTTGAGAAAGACCTAATGCTTCGAAACGTTGAAAATGTCTTGTCTATTGTTATTTGTATGTTTTCGTGTTTACACCTCATAACCCCTTAGTGATAGTCAGTCTGTTGTGTTCAAGTGAAACTTCAAAAACCTGTGTTCTACGTAAGTATTATCAAAATATAAATGACAGTGTTGGTGCCTTTGCATTGTGCAATCCCATGTTGTTCCTTACTAATATCTAATTTAATTTTAAATCTCACTATTGTCACAATATACTTCATTATTTGTGTCTGTGACTAGTAAATCTGATTCTGTGTGATATTCGTAAAGGTGATTGTGGGTGGTCTTTGTAAAGCTGATTGTGAATGATCTTTGTAAAGCTGATTGTTAATGATTTTTGTAAAGCTGATTGTGGGTGGATTTAGTAAATTTGATTGTGGCTGATCTTTGTAAAGTTGATTTTGGGTGGTCTTTGTAAAATTATTGTGTGTTTGGTCTTTGTAAAGCTGATATTCTGTGTGATCTTAGTAAAGCTGATTATATGTGGTTTTAGTAAAGATAATTGTGGGTGATCTTTGTAAAGCTGATTGTGGGTGATCTTTGTAAAGCTGATTGTGTGTGGTCTTCAGATTCACTTTCTCCTAGTTTCTTTGTATGGCTATGAATACTACAAAAACTAAGGATATTAATTCTAGAACAGACACAGAGATCGGTGTAGATGTATTGTGTCTGAAGCAAGAAAACATTCACGATTTTCAGCAATATGAAGAAGAAGAATTAGAAAATGCAGATAAATCTATTTATAAATGTTGTTCTAATGATCAGTCGCCAAGTTCAGTAATAAGTTTATATTACTATCACAGAAACTTATACTACATTGTCTCCCCTAGAAACTATATACATCGTAAGAATATGCGCCGAAGTTATGTAGATTTATAAGTGATTCTCAAATGTTACAATTACGACTCCCTTTCGGTCTAGGTTTACTTCTGCAACATGCATAGTGCCTATTAAAATAAAGCTTGTCAAATCTCATTCAATGTTTATTACTATTGTATATCTTATTTATCATTCAATGTTTACTACCTTCATATATCTTATTTGAAATGGTGTAAATCAGGGATGTGCAGCATGGTCCATGGGACATATTTTTCTGTCCCATCCCATCCCATGGCAATTTATGCCTGTCCCATCCGATCCCATCCCATGGGATTACTATTATAATATTAATATGGAATACATTTAAAATAAAATTATGAAATTTATGAAAGTTTAGGTTTAGTGTCTACTAAATAGGACTACATATACAAAGAGACATGCAAAACGACAAAATGTATTAACTTTATGACAATTCAGTATCATTCTGACACTCTCATTTTATTAGACCATTTCTGAGTCACTCTGCTCATTCAGCACATTATCAATTTCCCGCTGATCGACTGCTTCTACTAATTCAGCTAATTCGGGTAATCCGTGAACCATTTCCACAATGTTCATCTTACATGCAAATCTGATGTACACATAGTTTATAACGAGAGCTGGTGACATCCGTTTTCGTAACTTACTCAACAACAATCCGGCCGCACTAAATAAGCGCTCTACTGCTGCCGATGACGCTGGTATGGCCAAAACAATTTTCGCACTTGCTTTTAACAGTGGAAACCTATGTTCATTTTCAATGTATTCTGGCAGTGGCAATCTATTCTGGCTCGTCAAATTGAGAAAAACCTAGACAAGCCTTTAAATACATGGGAAATACAAATATGTGCTGTCCCATCCCATCCCATGGGAATAACATTCCTATGGACAAGCCTGGGGATGTGTGCTGGCCCCTACTCTGTTTATCTTGTTATTTACAGCCATGCTAACGGTTGCATACAGTAGCAATAAAACAGCTAGTATAATGATCAATTACAGAACAGATGGTAGTCTTTCCAATCTACGTCTTTTAAAAGAAAAAGTGAAAACTAAATCTGACACGATTGGGGAATTACTTTACGCTAACGACTGTGCATTGTATGCTCATTCTGTCGTAAACATGCAAAGTACAATAGACCGTTTCTCACAGACCTCCAACTTTTATTTTACTATTAACACACAAATAAAACCCAATAGCCAACATACTGTTACGTCTATTATCGTCAATCAGGAAAAACTGCAGGTAGTCGACAATTTTACTTACGTTGGAAGCACTCTTTCTCGGGATGTCAAATTAGAATTGCAAAAGCTAGTGCTGTATTTGGTAGATTACGCATCAATGCTTTGGACAGAAGAGGTATAAGAACAACTACCAAAATTCAAGAACATCATGCGGCTGTTATTTCAAGCCTACTATACGCTTGTGAAACGTGGACAGTGTATGCTAGGCATGCAAGAAAACTAAATCACTTCCAGCTTAGTTGCCTTCGTAAATTACTAAACATCCAATGATGGGACAAAGTATCAGACTGTGAGGTATTGGAAAAATCAGCCTCAACAAGCATCTACACATTACTTATGAAAGCGCAAGCACGCTGGACAGGCCATCTTGTGTGGTATGGAGGGCTCGCGTCTACCAAAAAAATATAATATAGAGAGCTCAAGACAGGATTTTGAAAAGTAGGTGGACAGAAAAATCGTTTCAAAGACACATTCAAATCATCACTGAAGCATCTTAAAATTGACGTAGGTTCTTAGTAGAGCATTCCTCAAGATAGAACATCATGACGTTACAGTTTCAGAACTGGACCACTCGCGGTGGAAGAGACCAGGCAAGATACTTTAAGACAGAAGCGGGCAAGTAAAAAAAAACAATCAGGCAAGATACTGCAAGACAGAAGCGGGCAAGTAAAAAAAAATCTCAACGACCCACGACTCCACAGATGTCATTTGTGTGGAAGAACTTTTTGTGCTCGCATTGGACGTGTTAGTCATTTAAAAACGAACTATTAACTTTGTTATCTTTTATTACTTATTATAATTATTAATATTTTGGTTGAGTTTTGGTCATCGTCTATTACGACGTACGAACATTTTATCTTAGGTAAGGGTATGTCCCGTGGCAGCAACCTGCCACCGGGGATGAAGATAACTCTTTATGTACTAAGCCGCAGCAACTATTAGGTGGAGTGGCCAGTTCCCTTCCTTGCTGTCTTTACCTTCTCTAACTCATGTGTCAGGTACTCATTTACAGCTGAGTCGACTGGAGGAGTGGTCGTGTCAAGCGAGAAATCACAACCCAGATTTTTATTTTTCTCTGGATCATATCTTATTTCTCATTTAAAAACCCACTTTTCTGTGGCAATCATGTGCGTGTCTATTTTTCTGTGGCACACATGTGTGGGTCTATTTCTCTGTGGCACACAAGTGCGGGTCTACTTTTCTGTTGCCGACCTGTACGGGTGCCTGTCCGTTTTCGCAAATTTCAAAGTTTTTCCTACTTTTTCCCCCATTTGTAAAGTGATATGGCTTCAATGGTAATATGGCCCAAGCTGATAATTTCTGACCGACAAGTCTGCATTACATCACATTCAGACATTGATTTATTCCAGCTCCAGAAGATAGTGAAGCTCCTTCTTACAAACGAAGATGAGCATGGCATTAAAAAGAGTCAAATTTTGGTTTGATTGTTTGTGAGTCCGCAGATGACCGGTGAGACCAATTGGAGCTCTGAAAGACCTTCTACAGTGTGGAAAAGAATGTAGAAGGTCTTATGCCATGTTCATCTTCGCTTGCGGAGGAGGAACATCATGATCATCAGTAGGTCTTAAGATGAGAGACAACAGTCTGATCTTCTTTATTTATTGTGTCTTTTGAATTTCTTCTAATATTGCTGTCCTGTTCAAAATTCTTCACATGTCCTAATGTTTGCATCTTAAGTGGTACCTTAATATCGTGAACTCTGCTCACAAATAGACAAGTCTCTGTCTACTGTTGGAAAACTTGACTTGTCAATGTTTGTCTTCTCACTTTAAGACCATACTTCTTCTTCTTCTTCTTCAGCGTTCGCTCTCAAATAACCACAACGAATATTTCGTGTGATTTCCGCCGGGGAGCGTGAAGTACGTTGTGCTGCAAGTTCCACAGTAGAACTGTGATTATTTGCACCCCGGTTGGCCACTTGGGTCAGGACGTCCGAGGTCCAGCACATCCGTTTTCGTCATTCCTTTATTTCGGGTTTGGTCCCTATTTTTTTAGCAACAGCAAACAGCGCCATTGCAGCTTTATAAAAATATAATTTAGTGATAGTAAACAGAGCCCTAGAAACTATATAGAAATGTACTTTAGTCAGAACAAGCAGGGCTCTAGTGACTTTATATTCTTCTTCTTCAGCGTTCATTCTCAAATCCCGCTGGATCTCCCTTGTAGCAAGACCACTGTCCTACTAGATTTCCAGCAGGATGTAGTCCAGAGAATGGAAAGGCGTTGTGTCGCAGTTTTTTGCGCCAATGGCCCGACACATCCGTCTTCGGTGGAGTGACTTTATAAAAATGAAATTTAGTCAGAAGAAACAGTCCTAGTGATTTTATATAAGGTAGTTTTTATGTGAAATCAAGGGGAGGTAAGAATAGTTGTCAGCAGTCGCCTATAACATTTTATGGTCAAAATTAGCAAATTTGACTATTTTAAAGTCGACATGCACATGGAACTTATGTTTTGGTTATTTTTGTATTTTGTGGTCAATTTGAAAATGTATTTAAAGTTTAATTTTAGACATCTATGGTTGAAATTTGACTGAAATATTAGTATAACATTTCCAAATATCTGACGACCTCTGCGTCAAAAGAAAAATTGTTTGTGTATCCACCGGCACAGGTGACAATGAATCGTCTAATTACATGAGATCAGTTTACATAGAGTGAAACACCTAGTGCGAGATGGATGTTGTACATTCAAGTATAACTATCTGCCCACCTGCCACAAGGTATCGTGACATAGAGTTGATACGAACTCAAATAGGCGTAGATGACGAGCTATCATGACATAGAGTTGATACGAACTCAAATAGGCGTAGATGACAAGCTATCGTGACATAGAGTTGATACGCACTCAAATAGGCGTAGATGACAAGCTATCGTGACATAGAGTTGATACGCACTCAAATAGGCGTAGATGACAAGCTATCATGACATAGAGTTGATACGCACTCAAATAGTCGTAGATGACAAGCTATCATGACATAGAGTTGATACGAACTCAAATAGGCGTAGATGGCAAGCTATCGTGACATAGAGTTGATACGCACTCAAATAGGCGTAGATGACAAGCTATCATGACATAGAGTTGATACGCACTCAAATAGGCGTAGATGGCAAGCTATCGTGACATAGAGTTGATACGCACTCAAATAGGCGTAGATGACAAGCTATCATGACATAGAGTTGATACACACTCAAATAGGCGTAGATGACAAGCTATCGTGACATAGAGTTGATACACACTCAAATAGGCGTAGATGACAAGCTATCGTGACATAGAGTTGATACGCACTCAAATAGGCGTAGATGACAAGCTATCGTGTCATAGACGTAGATGACACGATATCGTGACATAGAGTTGATAAAACTTCACAAAACAATGCGCACAGATAAAAGTTGACTTCTCAAATAATTGCGCACAGCTGAAAGTTGACTTCTCAAAAAATTGCGCACAGATAAAAGTTGACTTCTGGGTATGAAAGACACCTCTTGACACTCCTTCATTCCACATATGAGACAAGAGCTTCATTGCTCGTACTTCCTGGGATCAAAATAAAGAAATTAGCACACTCCACTATTTTTACCAGACGTATTTATTTTTTAATTTGACGTTTTCTCTCACCCTATCTCTGTATGTATGTATATATATGTAAATATATATATATATATATATATATATATATTCATTTATTCTATTTTCCCCCAATAATTTTCATCTCATTATGTATCACATTCTATCAATATTTCCCTTTTGTCCTGTCAAATCTGCTGTACACACTGTAATATAAGTGAGCCGGACATAACTGCACTTGGTTCATAAAGTTTTATTGTATAAATTATTGCAAATTGCATCCACGATATTTATAGGCGATACTTATATTGTAATGTATCAAAAATACATTTATGTATTTGATTTTAAATATTTACATCAACATAATGGCATCTATAAACAAGTATAGTCAATTCCAAATTGCATTAAAACATTATAAGTGGAATGTATTTGTATTTCAAGTAATAGGAAAAACAATGTCAGGTAATTACAGTGAATATCAGTGAATGTCTTGTTTTCTTTCGAGCACTCTCTGAGAATGTACATACATTTAAGCTTAACATTCCTGTTCCGATTGTTTGAAACTGTCCGTTGTCTTATTCAAAAGTAATTGCATTGAGGTTTCTTGTTCATTTTCATGTGACTGTACAGAATTCTCCGTTTTTCCCCCAAAAAATGATTGCATGGGTTTCTCCATTGTTGTTTTGAAATATAATTGCAAGGAATTTCCCGTTTCCTTCCCAAAACACAATTGTACGGAGCTTCTCCTTCGTTTAGAAAAGTGTTTCACATCGGTTCTTCGTTCAGCTGATCTCTGTGATACAACTGATAAAATGGCCTGATTACTATCAAACACTTCATTGAATGCATCTTCAATCTCGACACCTAGATATGTGTCAGTGACACTACGGCGGTGTTTATAAATATTCAGCGAGTCTGCATATGTGTTTTTCTGTGTTCTACATCCACCTTGGGCAACACGAATCATGTCACCCAGAGAGCAACGGCGTTCAGTTTCTATCCTATGCGGTTTTGTAGTCTCTTCCGCACTTTTTGACCGTTGATTTCTTTGAGCAATTTGGTGCGATGTTTGAGGAATGCACTTATTTCCCTCTGGACTACGTATAATATCAGAACTACGTATAGTATCTGTACTACGTATATTATATGGTCTACGTATACTATTAGGACTATGTATAGCATTTTGATTACTTGGATTACGTATATAATCAGGACTACGAATTTTATCATAATTAAGTATATCAGGACTAACAGTATCTGGAATAAGTATAGAATCAGGACTGAGTATAGAATCAGGACTGGGTATAGCATCAGGGCTAAGAACAGAATCATGACTTAGTGTAGCACCATGACTTAGTGTAGCATCATTACTTAGTGTAGCGCCATGACTTAGTGTAGCATCATGACTTAGTGTAGCATCATTACTTAGTGTAGCACCATGACTTAGTGTAGCAACATGACTTAGTGTAGCATCATGACTTAGTGTAGCATCATGACTTGATGTAGCACCATGACTTTGTGTAGCGCCATGACTTAGTGTAGCGCCATGACTTAGTGTAGCATCATGACTTAGTGTAGCATCATTACTTAGTGTAGCACCATGACTTAGTGTAGCATCATGACTTAGTGTAGCATCATGACTTGATGTAGCATCATGACTGATTATATCAGCAACGTCTGTAGAACCAGAACTAAGTTTTGCGTAATGATTATCCACTGTCTCCGACACTCCTGAGCTATCCTTTGTGTACATGGATAAGTTTGCACCAGTGTGTAGGTAACGTTTTGACTTTGTTTCCTTCTCTGTGGTTTGGTACATTTCTCTGAGTTGAAAGATATCTTCTTGTGCACTGCACAACGTCGCTGACGTAGGTACCGTTTTGTGAAAGTTTGATAAGTTCATTAAGTACCTTCCACCATGACCATAGGTCAGCTCAAGATTGGCGAATCTAAAACAAAATAGTAAGTAAAGTCATAAGACATTAGCATTTGACATTAGAACATGACATTAGAGCACAAGACATTAGAACATTGGACTTTAGAACGCAAGACATTAGAACATAAGACATTAGAACATTGGACTTTAGAACACAAGACATTAGAACATAAGACATTAATACATTAGAACATAAGACATTATAGCACAAGACACTAGAACATAAGACAGTAGAACACAAGGCATTGGAACATACGACATTTAGAACATAAGACATTAGAACACAAGACATTACAATATTAGACATTAGAACATAAGACATTATAACATAATATATCTTCATCGTTCGTCAGATATCAGGTTACAGCACCAATAGCTTCAATGAATTATGTGATTCGCTTCAGGTCATCCATGGAACCCCTCAAGTCTGGAAGCAGTGCCGTCTCAGTAGGCCATATTTTCTCCCTCTCTTCTTGGTAGAGTTGATAGGCATGAAGAATGTGTTCTGCAGTCTCTGGGCTCTCTCCACAGTTGCACATGTCTGTCTCACCAATCTTCAGCTTTCGGAACATGTGACTTCTCAGTCTGTTGTGACCAGTTCGTAGTCTGAAAATGATGGTTTGTTCCTTGTGTGACATTTGGTGGTAGGGGTCATTTGGTTCTGCAGTTGGCTGCATTTGCTTCCACTTTTTCTTATATTCTGCTTTTAACATGGTCTTACTTTCATAGTACGTAGTATCATTTTCTATTTGTTCCAGTGATCCCCCTTTCCTTGCCAGGAGATCAGCTTTTTCATTTCCAGGTATGCCACAGTGACCTGGGATCCACTGCAGTACTGTTTCTTTTGGTCGTACTGCTGAGGTGTAGTAAGCAGGCCGTAAGTTCATTCATGCTCGTGTTCTTTGGATCTTTCAATGCCTGCAATACTGATTTTGCATCCGTTAGAAATACTACATGTCTGTTGTGACTCGGCAAGCAATTCATGAGCATTTTGGCTGCCTCTATTTTGGCTTCCATTTCTGCTTTGAAATTTGTGGAATGTTTGCCTGTGGGTATGGATTTCTCTATTTCTATTCCATCTGGTGTTACTATATATATTCCTGATCCTCCATCTAATACTGCCTCTTTCGCTGATCCATCTGTATATACATGTGTCCATATATCCTTTGGGTATGCTTTCTGTATGTGATTCTTAGTTGTCTCCTTTAGTACTTGTATAGTAGTTTCTGTTTTCGAAATAATGCTTGGTATATTGTCCATAATTCTTGGGAAGTTTTTCCTGTCCCATGTTGGGTATGTGTTAAAGGTGTTTAGTGGTTTTAGGTTTTGTAGGTCTGTATCTGTGAGTGATTTCTGGAGCTGTTTAGCGGAGTGTAGAAAGCTACCTCTTTTGAGTCGCTCTTTTGTAGGTCTGCTTAGTCTTTGGTTCATTTGATGACTCTCCAAACATTTGAACTTTGCATACTGTGTGAGGATTTTTTCATTTCTTCTTTCTTCCATTGATGGCAAACCTGTGCATGTTTCCATTTCTGTGATTGGGGTAGTATTCATACCTCCTGTTATAATTCTTAGATTGCGGTTTTGTATCTTTGAGATCTTTTGAGTGTTACTCTTGGCTGCAGTCCCCCATGCTGACATTCCATATTCCAAAGCTGGTCTTACATAATCTGTATATGCTCTACTTAGAATTTTTCCATTTGCACCCCAATCTCTTCCAGCCAATTTTTTAAGGAGTGCTGTCCTCATTGTACCTTTTGTTTGGCACTTGTCTACGTGCTGTTTCCATGTAAGTCTTGGATCAAAGGTCACTCCAAGGTATGTAGGTGTCTCATCTTTTGGCAATGTTTGACCATTTATGGTTAGTAGGATTTTCTGTGATTTGGTGGACATGCTGAAGATGGTATAGGTAGTTTTTTGGGCATTGATAGACATGGCCCATTGGCCTGTCCACTTGGCCAAATTGTCCATAGTTTCTTGCAACCTTATTTTTGTTGTGCCAACGCTCTCTTCACTGCACCATATCGCCAGATCGTCTGCATACATTGCAGCATTTACTTTACGCGAGAGAATTTGGTCAATGTCATTCATAAATATAAGGAATAGAGTGGGGGATAGAACACCTCCCTGTGGTACTCCATGCTTACAGAGTTTCTTTCTGCTATGCTTCATTTCAAGCTTCACTGCTGCTTTTCGGTTGTGCAGGTAGTGTTTTATCCAGTAATACATGCGCCCTGTCACTTTGTTTTGTTGTAGTTTAAGGAGGAGTCCATCTTTCCATACACAATCAAAGGCTTTTTCCATATCTACCCACACCACTGATGTCTGCTTTTTTTCCTGGAAAGCATCCTCTACTTCCTGGGCAATTAGTGTAATCTGGTCTTCAGTTGATCTACACTTTCTGAAGCCAGGTTGCTGATTTAGCAGGATTTTTTTTTTTTTTAGGAACCACATCATTCGTTTGTTTACCAGGCGCTCCATTAATTTGCAAACACAGCTGGTCAGACTTATTGGGCGATAGCTGTCCACCTTATTTTTTGGCTTGCCTTTCTTGTGGATGGGTATCATTATGGCGGTTTTCCACACCTGTGGCACTAGACCTCTATCCCAACAGTTGTAAAAGTTTTTTATTAATTTCTTTTTTGCTGATGGTTCGATGTGAATTAGCAGTTCATTTGGTATGTCATCAGGGCCAGGTGATTTCCTAAGTTTTAATACTGCTAGTTCTTCATTTAGTTCATTAATCGTGAATGGAATATTCATGACATCTTGTTTATCTTTGCTAATCTCTTTTTCGATATTTCGTAGTTCTTTTCTTACTTCTCTTCTCCTATTTTCATCGATTTTGTGGCAGGCAGTACTTTGGTTATGCTGTATGAAGTGATTTGCAGCCTTCTTTCCTGCGAGTACATCTCCACCATTCTCTATAGCTACTGGTGCTGTTTTGTTGTCTTCGTTGTTGAGCATTTTTGTTATTTTCCATAGCTTTCTTCCCTCTTTGTCGAAGTTTAAATTTTCTGTTTTTTCATGCCAGCTTTTTCTTGTGTTTGTAATTGTCGTTTTTCTTAGTTTGGCTACAGGAGCTTTTAGTGATATGTTGTTTTCTGTGTATGGGCTTTTTTCTGCTGTGTCTCTGGCCTTTGACACTTCTTTCTCCAACTCATCGAGTTCGTCAGACCAGTACGGTTTGTAATTTTTCCTAGCACCTCTTGGTATGGTTTGCTTGGCTGCTTGAAGAAGTGCAGAAGCCAGGAGTTGTGCAGTTTTGTTCACGTTTTTAATCCTTCGATTTAAGGTTTTTGTGAATTTGTCTCTCAGGTCAGCAAACTTACTCCAGTTTGCTTTCTTGAAGTTCCATCTGGGTGTGGTTGTAGGGCTAGCAGGGGTATGGTTAATGTCAATGGTGAGTTTGATGGGGCGATGGTCACTTCCACCAAGCTGCTCCAGCACTTCCCTGTATGTTATTTTCGCTAAGGCGTCTGTTGCAAAGGCTAGGTCAGGGGTTTAGGTGGTGTGCCATCTTCTAGAGTAGAAAGTTGGGTGGTCTTCAGGTTCATTAAGCAGTTGAAGTTACACCTCACACTGCCAGTCTTCCACTTCTTCTCCTCTAGTATCTTGTTCTGTATATCCCCAACTCTGTGAGTGGCTATTGAAGTCACCAATTACAAGACAGTTATCTTTTTCTGTGTTAATTGTGTGTAGAGATAGGTTCTTGTCTTGTGGACAGTAATAGTTATATACTGTGACCTCTTTAGTTGGAAGGGTTAGACAGGTTCCAATGATTTCAGCTTGTTCTTCTGTGTCTACTCGAATTTCAGAGGCAACGATATTGTTTTTCACAAGTATAAGAACTCCTCCTTTATGTCTTTTTTCTCTATCGTTCCGAAATGTTTGGTATCCTCGGATGTTGAATCTATTGTTGTTTGTGAGGTGTGTTTCCTGTATGCATGTTATGTCGATTTCCTCGGTGTGTAATCGGTTTGCAAGTGCAGTCTTTTTATTGTACACGCCCTCTGCATTCCACTGCAATATTTTTAAGTGCTTATTTTTGTCTTTGTCTGCATCATGATCTATATGTGATTTTTTTTGAACCAGTAGTTTTTTTCCTCTGATCTCTTTTCCTGGCTCCACAAATTGAGACAGAGGTACCACCAGTCGCTGAGGGTGGGCTCCTTCGAGGCTTAGAGCCCGGCACTTCATCCGCCTGACGGGATTCCACAGATGAAGCACCAAAACGAATCATCTGTAACCTTTTATTTGACATGTGAAGCCATTGCGTGACACTGTGGTTTTCAGCCTTGGCTGGACTATTTTGTACCTTTCGGTCCAGTGTCTCCGTCTTCCATCTTACTTTTGAGTCAGGATGTGTTTCCCTAGCCCTTATCCATCCAAGGATTGTCCACATGGCAGTGGAGGTTTCATTTTGGAGTTTTCCTTCTCCTAGACAGCTTGCCTAACAGGTTTAACGAGCACCATCTGCCCGGGGTTTTGAGGTAGAGTTCCCCTCTCCTAGGATAATTTTTTTGTTGCCAGGTATTCATTATCCACCTCTGTGGTTTATTTCTTGTGATCTAAGACACCTCTCACTCAGGGAAGGTGATTTAAGAACATTGCTCTCTCGTTCTAATATCTATAATTTCCCATTTACCCTTCCCAACCCTCTAACCCTACCTAAACCCTATCCCTACCCCCCTCCCCTCCCCCCTGGCACATTCCTGGAGTGGGGTCAGTGACCCCACTCCAGCAACCTGAGCTTATAGTGGCTCATACTCGCTTTAATGCTGCCAGTCAATGGACATATGGGGTATTTCAGTGGGAATATCAGCGCCGACTGATATTCCACCCCGTCCTCGTGGTCAGCGACACCGTTTGGTCAGCGGCTGTTTATTTGCCCAGAGGGTTATTCACAGCTGGCCTCAAGAGGCTTTTCCACTATCCGCCACCTGAGGACGCTCCTGGTAGGGGTCGGTATCCCCCGCAGGACATAATATATTAGAACATAAGATATTAGAACCTAAGACAATAGAACGCACAACACTAGTGTGATAGTATCTAGTTGCGGAACCCTTCACAGGCAGGGGGTTTCACAGTAAGAAGTGAGAACCCTTCACAGAAAGCAAGAGATGGACGGCGTGAAATGCAACACATTGAATGTTTTGCTCTTGTGTAAATGTTGTCACTACGGTCGCTGGTGGCACACAATGCGAAGGTGTGTTTATCTAAGAACGTGTCAAGCGACGATAAAACACAAACGTGTGTTTTTATAAGAACGCGTCACGCTATGTTCAAGTGCAACGTTTGTTTACCTAAGAACATGTCAGATAATAGACAGACGGGAATCATACCAGGTAGAAGCTTTCTGGTTGGTCTGAGGCAACGTGGGTTTATTGTAACCAGAAGGATCAATTTCTGATTGGCCAGAGGTTTTCCTCTGGGGAAATGAAAGCTTTTGATTGGTTGGAAGTTTCTGGAAGTTTGGAGGAACTTAGGAGTGGAGGAGGAAGAAGGATTGCATTATCGACTGCCGAGCAGGGCGATCGCATTTCACTCCTGAGGAAGTAGTCCCCGTAGTCAGGCAGTTTTTACTTCCCCGGGAAGTAAAGACTGCGAGGGAGAGGAGATGGCTACTGCCCTCATTTGCAGAACCTCTGAAATGTGAGATTGCTAACATCTCACACCCCTACAGCATTAATAAATGTTATGTGTTACTTTACTTTACTTACTATGTATTTATGCATAAGACATTAGAACATAACACAGAACATAGGACATTAAAATAAAGACACTAGAACGAACATAAGACACTAGAACATAAGGCATTAGAACATGAGACATTAGAACAAGAGACATTAAAACATAAAACACTACAACATGAGATATTAGAACATAAAACATTAGAAGACATTAGAACATAAGACACTGGATCATGTCCTAATGTCTGTATGTATGCATGTATTTTCATGTATGAACCTCATGTATGTATATATGTTATGTTCCTCCCTTTGCGCATAGGGCAGAAACTATAGCTTTCCATTTCTGTCTTTGTGTTGCCAGGTCTTTCAATTCTTGCATGTTGTTTAGCTTTATTGATATGCCTTCTCTAGCAATGGTTCTTCGTAGAGTTTCTCTAGGTCTCCCTCTTCTTCTTACTCCAGGTGGCACCCAATATAGTGACTGATGGGTAATTCTTAGGCTGTTCATTCTGAGAACATGATTATGTTTCTGGTTCATAAACAGTGGTAGGTTTTACGTTGACAGTAGTTTACACAACCGAGTAATCCAAGAACGAAAGAAAAATATTCCTCCATCTTGAAAACACACCGGAACACCTGCACAAATCACAGCGTCATGTATATTACATGTATATGTTTATGTGTGTGGATATGTATGTGTATGTATATATGTAGTGTGTGTATGTGTATGTGTGTATGTATGAGTGTATATGAATATGTATGTGTGTATATATATGTGTGTATATGTATGTGTGTGTATATGTGTGTGTATATGTATGTGTATGTATGTATGTATGAGTGTATATGAATGTGTATGTATGTGTATATATGTATGTGTGTATGTAAGAGCATCTACAGACCTGCTCATTGATGTTTATCTGACGACTAACAAAATGGGACACAAGATCAGGACAAACCTGTGACCCCACTTCATCTCAAAAGAATGATAAGACTTGCGTGCCTGGAAGGGACAACTTGTTGCTCCACTTACTCCATCAATTATGACAATCAGTTCATACCTTCCTCGGAGTAGCTCATCCCTACAGATGACACAGGTGAATAACACTGTTGTTAATGGTACAGGTAAATGTAAAGGTACGTTAAGTTATGAACCGGTGTCATAGTACACAATTTCCCATAAGTGCTCTGATGGTTAATCAGTGGCTGACAAGATACCGCATTGACTACTAGCATGCACTTCCGCAGCGGTTCTCAACCTTGACTAGCGTGCTTTCCCGCGGCGGTTCTCAACCTTTTTATCCCATGATCCCCTTTTGGAGAAATTGCATACGTGCCTTACCCTTTTCTGGTGTTTCAAAATAGACAGGCAATTTACATTTTGTGCAGATCACCAGGTCTATTTGATCACCACGTCTGCTTGATCACCAAGGTTGTTTTATCACCACATTGTTTTATCATCAAGGTTGTGTGATCTCCAGGTATGTTTGTTCATAACGTCTATTTGATTATCAAGGTCATTTGATCACCATGTCTGTTTGATCATCACGACTGCTTGACCACTAAAACTGTTTGATTACCAAGGATGTTTGATTACCAAGGATGTTTGATCACCAAGGCTGTTTGAGCACCAAGACTGTAGGAATGCCAAGTCAGTTTCATGACCAAGAATGTTTGATCTTGTACTACGAGTAGAATACATACTACTAGTAGTAATCTTATTTATAAATGAATCAAAATACGACTAGTCTTTTCTTAATGGTTGGTTAAGTAAAATAATGTACCACTTATGGTGAGGTAAGCACCTTTCAACCACGGACTTTATTCAAATTTCATCATATCAGAGCTTTGCAACCAGCAAAGAATAGTGGAGGTCGCAGTCCTGGTAATCCAGTTACCACAACTTCCGGAACATAATATTTCTTAATGAATTTAAGACAGTACATATTTATAATGGAATGATGCTTTCCATTACTCAACAGCATTCCATAAAATGAAAAATATCCTATGTAACAAGTCCATATCGATGGATATTTGAAAAGGTGTCCTAAAATGCTACATCGAACCAGTGTTATTCTATGGAAGTGAAACATGGACAATAAATAAGGCATCACAAAAATCATTGGAGGCAGCAGAGATATGGTTTATTCGAAGAATGTTACGCATTCCTTGGACAGCAAAGATTACTAATAAAGAATGTCTTTGAAAGATGGATGTGAAAAGATGCGTTATTGATAATATAAGAAAAACAGTAAACATTTATTGGGCACATAATGACTTCTTCATCCAAAGATCAAGAAGGAAATTAAAAAAGAAATAATATCTACAATTTTTATACTAACACTGTGCTACCAATGTCAATGGTCTTTAACAGCTTCGCAGCACAGAAAAATCGTCACATGTGAAATGAGGTGTCTGAGAAAAGCTAAAATGGTTACCAAACTAGATAAAATAAGAAATGAAGAAATTAGGAAAAGAGTTGGTATAATATCATGTATCGAACATATTGAGAGACAGCAAGTAAAATGGTTCGATCACCTTATGAAAATGAAGCCAAACCAAATACCAATAAGATCATATAATACAAGAATATCCGGGCATAAAGCCAAAGGTAGACCAAGAAAACGGTGGATAGAAAACATCAAGATAGCCTTGAACAAACATGGACTAAATGCAACCTCGGCGACACTTCTGGCCTTAAAACGACAGCTTAAGTTCCCACCCCTACGCTTAACGGCAAGTGTGAATGCGATCAACAATCATTCACCTGGGGAAAGACAATAAATAATAGGCATAAATAGAAGAGGAGGCATTCAGAATATAGTGACAACAGGAAATATAGAAGGGAAAAGATCATAAAAGGGGAAGACCTAAAGAAAAGATATTGGACAGTTAGACTAAATGACTTCTATTGACGACACCAACAGAGATGATGACATATATGAGGATCGATGTACATAGAGAGATATGATCGCCAACGCCATTTGGCACGGCACTTGATGATAATATTTATAAGCAAAAGAATCGACCAATGATAACTGACCTCGACAATGACCAAAGAGGTGAGTCTTCATTCACCAAATGCAATATTTGAGTCGGCCAAGGAAAAAAGATTTGATCCCGCCCACTTTCACTTTTAAGGGCGATACTGTATAACCGTACAGGCACAATGGAACCTAGGAATGTAGCAATAACAGAATTAATGATTCTTCAAGAAACAGTTACTGATTTTAAAAATAAAAAATGTATAATCTATAATGTATTAACGATTATCAACGTGGAACATTTGGGAAAGGGGGGGGGCACAGTACTGCGTGTGGGTGCTACGAAAGACTAAAGGAAGGACGAAGGAACAAATTGAAAGGCCACATGTTCATTGGGAGGGGGGCGCACAGAATCGTGCATATAATAAAAATGGCATACACGTTTTTAAGTTGGGGGAGTGGGTACCGAAAAGGGTAAACGGACGCTGAAAGAGTGAGAGCATCCAATGTATAAGTCAGTGGTGGACTTGAGTGACCAGCGATAAGAAATAGAAATGTACAGCTATTACTCTTCTTTCTTCTTTTCGCTTTAAGATCCTTTATGTCTTGCAGGGTCATGGGTAGAAGGGTTCGCTGGAGATGGCTTTTTTGTGTTGGCTTTATGTAGATATATGTTGATTTTTTTGTTGACTCCATTATGTCTGTAATCCATTATTTTCATGGTCTGCCCCTGACTTTGTAACCATCATGTCTATATATTAATCTTTTGTATGGACACTGTTTACTGGTAGTTTGGACGCTTGTGAAAACCACTTATTTGCTGTAATCCAGGATAGGTATTGTGTCTGTTAGTCTTCTGATGTTTTCGTTTCTGACTTTATATCTGATTGTTACTCCGAGGATTCTACGTAGACAAGTCATTTCTGTTTTAACAAGTTTTCTTTTGACTTCTGTTGTTACTGTTCACATTTAACAATGGTAGCATAGTGATGGTATGATGATTGTTTTATATAGTGCAGCTTTGCTGTTCATGTTCACATATTTGTTTTTGAAAATAGAAGACATCTGCCCTAAGATCTGGTATGCTATGCTGCGTCTATGTTGGATTTCTTTGGTGCTTTTTCCGTATTAGTTATTTTATTCCCTACTCTTATTATAATAGGAATACTATTATTATAATGCAATTATTATAATGTGGACTTCCGGTAGTGACGTCCGTTGATGGAGGGGGTTTCTCTAATCAAGTCTGGGTCATTCCGTCGATAGTTGAATTAATCAACTAACATCGTAAAGTCCAGACCGATTTGTGTAACAGAAGTCAGTTCATTCCAATTCTTTTTTCATTCAAACGAATTATTTTGTGACAAACTGTGTATTACAACATCGGGTATTTAAGATAGCACATGTGATTTCTCTTCGTCATCATTGCGGGATTGTCGTACAGTCAGATCTAGTTACAATAAATGTCTTCGTAGGATAACTAACACCCATTGGAGTGAATTCAAATCGAATGATAAAATCAGAGAAGAGACACATCAAAATTTCATCACAGATGTTATCAGAAAACGCCGTTGGTCCTATATCGGGCATGTCCTACGCGCAGACACCACCAGAATACACCACCAATCTCTTGAATGGATACCTACAGGCAAAAGAGCAAGGGGTAGACCAAAAGAAACACTCAGAAGAACAATACTTAGAGAAACTAACATAATCAATATTCATACTATTCAAGAACTCCACAGAATAGCTTTGAACAGACAAAATTGGAGAGGTCTGACCTCTGCCATATGCGCTAAGTTTAGCGCAAAAGGAAAATGAATGAATGAATGATTATAATATTAATACTATTATTATAATGATATTATTATTAAAGAATACGAATATTATAATGCTATTATTATAATTTTTTTTAAATTGATCAAAAATCACCAACCCAATGACCTTGTGATATTTATTCTGTTGTTCCTGCGGTCCGGCATATGTGTGTACAGTAGAGGAGATGACCATACTCTGTAGAGTAGCTGTGTATAGTTCAGTGGACTAACAAAGTCATTGTCGGGAAGGGTTGGGACACAATTTCACTTATGTACGCTGTCGTACACAAGCAGACACGCGGCGTGCGCAAGTCTCTCACAAATTGTGAGTTTTATGAACATTATTTCAATTGTTACTCGGTTTATCTAATTGTTACTCGGTTTATCTTTTATCTATCCTACATGTTTGACTCTGTGACACAGACAAGTATAGCGCTTTCGTGACAGATATGCATAGTGCGTTTGTAACAGTACAGAGCGCGTTTGTGACACAGATGAAGAGCGCGTCTGTGACAGAGAATACAATGTGTACCTGTGACAAAGTACAGGGAGCGACTGTAACAGAGAGTACAGGTTGCGTCTGTGACATCCAAAGTATCAGGTTCAATTTCCGTCATACGCATGTGTGCATCAGTATGATAATAAGCAATGGCAAATTAATGCAGTTAAACAGTTCCAAAAAAAATAATTATAACCAAAACTGCTTGACTGACGGCTATATCTAAATTTAGATATGCTATTTTATTTTTTTAAATCATATATAAAAACTCACCATCTTTCGACTTGTACTTTTTCACCAAGTATCCAGTAGCGTGCGCTCCAACGATATCTGATTTTCTCATATCACCCAGTCTAACCGCCAGATGCAGTTGGGAATCCTGCTCATAAATACACACATGTTTGCTGAAGAGAATCGTTTCACTGCGACTGATGAGAACACACGTTAAAAAAATATTTACAAAATGCAACTGGTTCTAGATGAATGCAATGATGAACTCAAACTTTTTTTCCCCAGAGATATAGGGTGTACTATAAAGTCACATTTCACTGTCGTCACGCGGTTCAGCAATAAATACTCACAATTCCATGTGACATAGTGTAAGCACCAATGTAATTAAGTACACAGCGACTTTGTAGTCATGTGGCATTTAATTTATAATTTACTATTATCTATTGTCTATCCCCAGATGGATGATGGTCAGAATATCTACACTTGCCGTTAAGCGTAGGAGTGGTGACTGGGTGACTTATAATTTACATACACATAAAAGAACTATATGAAATTTAGTGGTGACTTATAATTTACATAGACATAAATGAAATATATGAAATTTAGTGGTGACTACTAATTTACGTAAACATAAAAACTATATGAAATTTAGTGGTGACTACTAATTTACGTAAACATAAAAACTATATGAAATTTAGTGGTGACTACTAATTTACGTAAACATAAAAACTATATGAAATTTAGTGGTGCCTATAATTTACATAAACAAAAAAAATATTAAAAAGGCAGTAAGAGGGACTGCACTAAGTATAGAAGCATTTCACTATTAAGCCACATAAGAAAAATCTTTAGCAAGATACTAGAGGGAAGTATGCGCTTATATATAGAACCACGATTCAACAACACACAATTGAGCTTTCGGAAAAATTAAAGCTGTACAGCTGCAATCTTCGTCATCAAACAACTTTCAGAAAGAGTGATAGAACATAACCAAGACTTATATTTGGCTTTCCTAGACCAAGAGAAAGCTTTTAACAGAGTGGATAGAGCACAACTATGGATAACACTACAGACATTTGGAGTTCTCCATGATCTGATAAGCCTATGTCAAACGATATACGCCAACTGTCAATGCTCAGTAAGAACAAGCATATGTACATCCTATACATTTTAAATTCACTCGGGTGTGAGGCAGAGATGTGTACTATCCTCCCTATTGTTCATAACATACATAGACCACATCTGTAAAGTAGCAAAGACAACGGAAGAAAAAAATCTGAAGGATAACCTAAACGAACTACTATTTGCAGATGACCAAGCACTAGTAGCATCAGAAGAAAAAGAACTACAAAGACAAATAAACAGATTACATCAAACATGCCAAACCTTTAACATGAAGATAAACATAGAAAAGACCGCAGTAATAAAGATAGAAAGAACATAAAGAAACACCAATATATATATTGAAAACAACAGACTTAACCAAGTGACATAATTCACATACTTAGGAAGTAATATAACAACAGGCGACAAGAGCAGCAAAAAAATACACAATAGATGTAGTAAAGTATGCCAAGCTCTAGGGAAAATGACACCAATTTTCAGAAACAAAAAAATGTAGACTTAAACACCAAAATAACACTATTCAAAACGATTATTATGCCAAAGCTGTGCTACCAAACATGGACAACGACAGCACAAGACAAACGTAAACTTGTGACAGCTGAAATGGCATGCTTGCGCAAATTCCTAGTACTATCGCTAAGAGACATAGTGAGGAATGAGGACATCCGACAAAAAAAGGCACTACCTCAATCTTAAAATACATCAAGAGACAGATCAAATCGTTTGCACACATCAGCAGACTAACATCGGACAGCATACCACAGCAAACTATGCTACACAGATACAGCGAAAGCAGACCTAGAGACAGCCCACGAAAACAATGGACCATTGAAATAAAAGAGGCGACAAATTCCACAATATACTCAGCATACAAGAGTGCCGTCTCCAGAAAACTTTTCGAACAAGTTTTTCCTAACGCTGAAAGGCAACAAATGGTTTCAGCGAATAGATAGATTAGATAGATAGATAAGATAAGATTGGGTTGGGTCGGTTCGGTTTGGACAGGACAGGACAGGACAGGACAGGACAGGACAGGACAGGACAGGACAGGACAGGACAGGACAGGACAGGACAGGACAGGACAGGACAGGACAGGACAGGACAGGACAGGACAGGACAGGACAGGACAGGACAGGACAGGACAGGACAGGACAGGACAGGACAGGACAGGACAGGACAGGACAGGACAGGACAGGACAGGACAGGACAGGACAGGACAGGACAGGACAGGACAGGACAGGACAGGACAGGACAGGACAGGACAGGACAGGACAGGACAGGACAGGACAGGACAGGACAGGACAGGACAGGACAGGACAGGACAGGACAGGACAGGACAGGACAGGACAGGACAGGACAGGACAGGACAGGACAGGACAGGACAGGACAGGACAGGACAGGACAGGACAGGACAGGACAGGACAGGACAGGACAGGACAGGACAGACAGACAGACAGACAGACAGACAGAGATAGATAGATAGATAGATAGATAGATAGATAGATAGATAGATAGATAGATAGATAGATAGATAGATAGATAGATAGATAGATAGATAGATAGATAGATAGATAGATAGATAGATAGATAGATAGATAGATAGATAGATAGATAGATAGATAGATAGATAGATAGATAGATAGATAGATAGATAGATAGATAGATAGATAGATAGATAGATAGATAGATAGATAGATAGATAGATAGATAGATAGATAGATAGATAGATAGATAGATAGATAGATAGATAGATAGATAGATAGATAGATAGATAGATAGATAGATAGATAGATAGATAGATAGATAGATAGATAGATAGATAGATAGATAGATAGATAGATAGATAGATAGATAGATAGATAGATAGATAGATAGATAGATAGATAGATAGATAGATAGATAGATAGATAGATAGATAGATAGATAGACAGAGAAAAAAAAAACTATATGAAATGTATTGTTGACTTATAATTTACATAGATATAAAAAATCTATATGAAATTAAAATGTTATGCAATGCAACAATTAACTTACCATAGCTTGGAATATTAATATTTTTAATGAAATATAATTGTGAACATATTATGGTCGAGCAGTTACTGTTTATTTGATGAGATGCGGTAGTTAACGGAGCATTGCAATGAACATTTGTTTTACATTTTGTTTTGATCCACAAGTGCTACAAACAATAAAAATATAGCTTAATGCACAAGGTATATGGAATCGACTGTGTCATTTAGTATATGGCGCAAGGTATATGGAATCGAATGTGTCATCTAGCATAAGGCACGAGATATGTTTAATCGGCTTTGTCAACTAGAATAAGGCACAACATATGTTGAATCGACTTTGTCATCTAGTATAAGGCACAATACATATTGAATCGACTGTGTCATCTAGTATAAGGCAGAATACATATTGAATCGACTTTGTCATCTAGTATAAGGCAGAATACATATTGAATCGACTGTGTCATCTAGTATAAGGCACAATACATGTTGAATCGACTTTGTCATCTAGTATAAGGCACAATACATGTTGAATCGACTTTGTCATCTTGTATAAAGACAATATATTTTTGGTAGAGAATTAGTTGAACAAATGTTATATACATAGAAGATAAAAAGCTAGGTAACAAATCTATAACTAATCTGTTAGTTAGCTATATCAACTATCCGTTTCACCTTTCTGTTTTATATTTATCTTCCATTATTTATCTCTCTTATATTCTCTCTCTCTCTCTGTGTGTCTTTCTTCCATTCTCTCTCTATGTCCCATACTTACCGCTTAGCCCTCCGTGTCTTAGAGACCACAATACTGGCCAACATAAATTGTAAACCAGCTCCTACAATTGACTGCAACATGACAGTAAATATCACCACTGGGCAAGATTCAGTTTGGACACGGAACCCATAGCCAATCGTCATCATCGTCTCAATAGAGAAAAGGTAGGCTGCCGTGAAGGTTTTCACATTCTGAATACATGGTACAAAACTGGAACTTTGTTGCTCCAAATCCCCGTGAAGGTAGCCAAGTAGATAATACAAACATGCAAAGAATAGCCAAGTCAGTACAAACCCGCTAACGAATATCAGTATATTCCATCTACAGACATGGAGTACACAAAAATCAGTAATTAATAATGTTGTATACTAACTCTAAGCGTTAATTTAGTTTATTGTACATACACATTTCTTAAACGTGATGATTAAGTTATTCTTGAGACTAACGGGAAATGAATCAGTCAGTTCAATGTACTGGTTCAATTCTCGCTAGTCTCAAGAATTTTTAATTTATCCTCTGGCTTCCTATTTGAATTTACTTGTATGATTAAGCTAATAACTTTAGAGACATAGGGTCTTCTGATGGAAGTGCAGTGATGGAAGCACTAAAGTTCTTCTGATGGAAGTGCAGTGATGGAAGCACTAAGGTTCTTCTGATGGAAGTGCAGTGTTGGAAGCACTAAGGTTCTTCTGATGGAAGTGCAGTGATGGAAGCACTAAGGTTCTTCTGATGGAAGTGCAGTAATGGAAGCACTAAGGTTCTTCTGATGGAAGTGCAGTGATGGAAGCACTAAGGTTCTTCTGATGGAAGTGCAGTGATGGAAGCACTAAGGTTCTTCTGATGGAAGTGCAGTGATGGAAGCACTAAAGTTCTTCTGATGGAAGTGCAGTGATGGAAGCACTAACACAAAATGAAGAATAAACTTGAAATAGCATGGGCTACAATGACCAGATTGAATACCATATGGAAGAGCATAGAAAGTCATCATCAGGTAGTATATACTTAACATGATATAGCAGCCATCACAGCCTTTCGAAACTTCTGTCGATCTTGAGCCAGTCTTCCTGCTTCTGTTACTGTCATGTTCATGTGATCTTTGATATCTTCTTCTTGGTCTGCCTCTTGCTCGTCTACCTGGCCTCATCACCTCCATTGTGGTCTTCTCTAGGCTGTCATGGCGTTTTATATGGCCAAAATATTGTAGTTTTCTGGAAAGAACCATGCTGTTTAGCCAGTTTTCTTTTACATTCATTTCTCTCAGGATGGCTATATTGGTGATCTGTTTTGGTCCGTGGTCATTTGATGATTTTCCCGTATGATTGTGTTTCAGTTGCTGCTATTTTATTTTTCACTTTGCTGATGATTGTCCAGGATTAAGACCCCTACAATTTGCGTAATACTCGCCTGTAATATTTTATTTTCTTCTTCTTCCCATATAATACATTACGGAAAACTAAAATTCACGTAAAAAACATAGATAGTGCTATTACAGGTCAACAAGAACATCACCTAAAAGTGATATTGTAAACTTATGTTGGTTAGTCATGTGATGCGACGTGATTCGCGCATGCGGTTTCGTCTGTGGGTCTCACCAATGGCTCACTAGACAAACCAACCATGCAACAGAAAACCTTAGTAGATGACATGCCTTTATATTGAAGTTATCTTCTTATAGAAACTTCAAGGCACATCATTTATACAATCCGGTAGTCGTAACCTTCGATAACAGTTAACATGTTGTTCCGACAGGCCGACGTTGTGCTTGAACTAGTTACGGGCATGGCGTGGGTGGGCGGAACAACAAAGAAACCTGTCACAAGGCCAAAGTTGTGCCCTGATGTCGACGTCTGTTTCGGCAGCATTAGACTCGAAACACCATCGAGTGGAATGACTGCTGGAACAGAGAGCGGAGCACTTATGGGAATGTCCCACGTTCTGTGAGGCCATTTTCTAATCAAGAATCAAGAATGAGACATGATTCATTTTCCATAACTGCCCTTTAATGGACAGAAAGATTGATGAAGAAGAGGAGAACAAAAGAACATTTTGATTGCTAATACTAAAGACTTAAACAAGGAACATAGTGACATGGCATTGGTGCATGTATAGCATGGTATTTATGTTTCCAGAGTGGCAACAACTACGACCCTGAGGAGTTATGGGTTTAAAGATCGAAATGAAAGAATATCTAAATGTATTGCGGATATACTCAGGAGGAGATCGGAGCACCCATATATTTTTTTTTAAACTTTCATCATAGCGTGTTTTCGTGTTACCGAGTGCAGGGAGGCTTTTTTGTTTGTGGAAATAAAGGCCGCTTTGTCATAGCTATCGCCACGGCGTGTGCAGGAAGAATTTTTAATTTCACCTCCGAAAGACAAAAATTCTCATCATAACCATTAAATGAACCCGGGACCTCAGGCTTCTGAGACCTGCGCTCTAGTCATACGACCACGCGATCCACAGAAAAAAAACCCATACTTAGGATTCTATAATTGTGTCCTATGTGCAATGATAATGTAATGACGACTAACTAACAAACTACACTACTAATGTATGATTCAGAAACATTCATGATATATAAATATTTAGAAGACAGAATTGATACCAGTGGGATGTGTGTGTTGTTTCCAAAGTGTGTTTGACTATGATGATGATGATGATGATGATGATGGTGATGATGATGATGATGGTGATGATGATGATGATGATGATGGTGATGATGATGATGATGATGATGATGACGATGACGATGACGATGATGATGATGATGGTGATGGTGATGATGATGATGATGGTGATGACGATGATGATGGTGATGATGATGATGACGATGATGGTGATGATGATGATGATGATGATGGTGATGATGGTGATGATGATGATGATGATGATGATGATGATGATGATGATGATGATGGTGATGGTGATGATGATGATGATGGTGATGACGATGATGATGGTGATGATGATGATGACGATGATGGTGATGATGATGATGATGATGGTGATGATGATGATGATGACGACGATGATGGTGATGATTATGATGATGATGATGATGATGGTGATGATGATGATGATGGTGATGACGATGATGATGGTGATGACGATGATGGTGATGATGATGATGATGGTGATGATGATGATGATGATGATGATGTGATGATGATGATGATGATGATGATGAAGATGGTGATGATGATGAAGATGATGATGATGATGAACTACGAGTAATATAGCTATTATATCTTTGTGTTTAGTGGAGAGATTTCTCCGCAGTTAGCTTTATTTCAAACACAGAGAACTCTCAGAAACTGCATTGTTCAGAGCTGATGGTAAAGAGTAATGTTTATTCATTGTTTAGAATTAATAATAAATAGTAATGTTTATTCATTGTTTAGAGTTAATGATAAATAGTAATGTTTATTCATTGTTTACAGCTGATGGAAATAATAATGTTTATTCATTGTTTAGAGTTAATGATAAATAGTAATGTTTATTCATTGTTTAGAGTTAATAATAAATAGTAATGTTTATTTATTGTTTAGAGTTAATGGTAAATAATAATGTTTATTCATTGTTTACAGCTGATGAAAATAATAATAGTTATTTATTGTTTAGCGTTAATGGTAAATCGCCATCAGGTAGCATATCCTGAACAGGATGTAGCAGTCATCACAATTGTTTCGAAACTTCTGTAACAAGTCTTCCTGCTTCTGTTCCTGTATTTTTCAAGTAGTCATTGATGTCTTGCGCCCATCTTGTTCTTGGTCTGCCTCTTATTAGTCTCCCTAGCATAATCCCTCCTCCTCCCCATTATGGTTTTCTCTAATGGTAAATAATAATGTTTATCTCTTGTTTAGAGTTAATGGTAAATAATAATGTTTATTTGTTGTTTAGAATTAATGGTAAATAGTAATGTTTATTTGTTGGATAAGAATTTATTACCCGATAAAATTGAGAGTTTATACTAGGATTTCTCAAAGTTGGCGAAAATATCCCCTGGGAGGCGTCGAAAATTCAGGATGGATGCAGGCTTAGGGGGACTCAAGGGGTCGATGTAGAGTCAATGGACGGAAGAGCTTTGGGGACACTGGGCACATCATATTGCACAAGAAATGTGAATTCAGATATAACCTTTTAGTTTACAATAAGACATGAGATATTTGTATATTTATAATAATTTAACTTTAGCTGAAACCAGGCACAACTAGGATTATTGAAACCAGTGACAAGCTGACAAGCTTACGTTTACATAGAATGTAAGCGTTTTTAGTGTATTGAAATAATATAAAACATTTAAACAACAGCATACGCTAGCTTACAATCGAAGTGAAATCTGGAAGTTCACTTTGCAAAATAAATGTAGAGTTCAGCAGGAGAAAGTGTTCTACTTTCACTCACTCTTTCTGATTGTTGTTCGGTGGAACAATTTTATTCGAGTCCGTTTTTTTTAAAAATGGATTCTAACAGTCCTGCCCTGAGTTGTCGTCAATCACGCCTGTTGTTTGTATACTTTATATCAGTCACACAGTTGCTTGTATGATTTATATCCATAACACTTTAGTTTGTATAATTTATATGAATCACACTTCTGTTTGTATAATTTATATCAGTCACACTTCTGTTTGTATAATTTATGTCAATCAGACTGTTGCTCGTATATCAATCAGACGTGCTTTTTGTATAATTTATATCATTTACATGGCTGTTTGTATAATTTATATCATTCACATTGCTGTTTGTATAATTTATATCAATGACACAGATGTTTGTATAATTTATATCAATCAAACCGTTGATTGTATAATTTGTATCACTCACACGGTTGTTAGGGAATAATAGTAATGTGTATGCAATATTTATTCTGTGCTATTAACAATAAATGAACATGGCCTACTGGATTTAATTAAGTCAACCAAAAAATTCAGCGAATAAAAAATGTTTTTAAACATGAAAAAGATAACAATTATGGCAACCGACTAAACGAAATCAAGACCACTAATAGTCCGTGTATTGCCTGGGCCCAGAGGGGAGCAAAGAATAGCAACACTATTTACCTTCCAGGCATGTCGTAAGAGACGCCTAAGGAGGTAATGGGATGGAGTTGGCTGTCCCATCCCATATAGGTTCAGTGGCTCAAAACCATGCTGAGGTTGGATGTGTCTGGTCGAAAGGCGCAAATATCGCACCAATGCTGTAAACAATGACACAACGCATTCCGTTCTCCGGCCTACAACTTGCTAATCTGCAGAAGTTTGAGAATAAACGCAGAAGAACAAGATGCCCAAAAATTAGTATAGAGAACTGAAGCTTAGAAGTGACACATTTTAAGTATTTAGAAATCAATACAAACAATGCGGGTGACTGCGCAGTTGAGATTAAGATAAGAACAGAATAGCGCTGACAAAATTAACACAGCTAAGTAAATTGTGACAGGGCACTAACAGAACAACAAAATTGTGATTATTACTAACATGTGTGTTTCCAGTGACGACAAATGGATGCGTAGCATGGACACATTAAAACATTGTCCA
Source organism: Meghimatium bilineatum (assembly GCA_034231615.1). Taxonomy (NCBI): domain Eukaryota; kingdom Metazoa; phylum Mollusca; class Gastropoda; order Stylommatophora; family Philomycidae; genus Meghimatium; species Meghimatium bilineatum. The sequence goes on along the minus strand of CM067320.1, from coordinate 27,681,470 downwards.
TAAGAATAGCATCATTGAATTAGAGTGTTACAGCAGAGTTCTACGAATACCATGGACAGAAATGAAAACAAACCAGGCTGTGCTAAGCATAATCAGTGTCCAAGAAGGCTGGCTTCTGAACACCATATTCAAGAAAAAGCTAGGTTTTTTCGGTCACTCTAAGAGACATGACGGTATGGGGAGAGTAAAATTGGAAGGAATGATGAAAGGTAACACAGGTAAAGACCGATTAAGACGCAGGAGGACGGAAGACGTATAGAAATTCATGCACATGTCCCTAAAGAAGGCGGAACAACTTGCTAATGGCCGAGGAGAATTCAATAGATTCACAAAAAGACTACGTTCTGGAAAGAATATGTCACTTGATGATGACACCGTTGTTTATATAATTTATATCAATCACACTGTTTGTATAACGTATATCAATCACACTGTTTGTATAATATATATCAATCACACTGTTTGTATAACGTATATCAATCACACTGTTTGTATAATATATATCAATCACACTGTTTGTATAATGTATAATGTAATTCAATCACACTGTTTGTATAATATATATCAATCATACTGTTTATATAATGCATAATGTATATTAATCACAATGCTGTTTGTATAATGTATACCAATCACACTTTTGTTTGTATAGTTTATATCAAACATGATAGAAAAAAACTACCCTCCCCTAGAATGTCAGCAAAAAATAGATTTTTTAAAATATAGATCAGTATCTTTTCCCCATCTAAAAAACTATTGTCATTGTGCTTGATGTGTGAACATTGATTGTGCTTGATGTGTGAACATTGATTGTGCTTGATGTGTGAACATTGTTTGTGCTTGATGTGTGAACATTGTTTGTCCTTGATGTGTGAACATTGTTTGTGCTTGATGTGTGAACATTATATGTTCAATGAGCAGGGCCAGATTTGGACATGATAAGTTCCCTAAGATATTTGAGATATGGGGCCCTTTATGCGTAATATATGACAATTTCTCACTCAGACAATTTTTGAGGTGCCTCAAAGAAAGTGGGGATCGTAAACTATAGCTTGTGTAGCGTATACCTAAATCCTGCACTGGCAATGAGGCTATAAGAACAACGAGATGAATTAATCACATGAAAAGGCACATCAAAACTTAACAAAAATTAAGAAACAAGACAGCAGAAACATACATGGTAATGGCAGGATACCTAAAATTACCTAAAATATAAGACCATTTCTACATATTTACAAGACTTTTGGTGATCTATCATTTGGGGGAAAAAAACATTAAATTTATAAATGGAGGAAACAAGTTTTACATGCATTCATTGGTTTGCTCCCTAGCATTAAATATCATGATATGATATTTGTATGTGGATGGGGAGGGGTGTGTGTTTGCTAAGCCACCGTAACCTCATTCCCTTATCTAGGGAATTGCGAAAATGACTTTTTTAGGTGAACAACTCATTACCTTATCGAAGATAAATCTACGGCCCTGGTTGGGTGGAGGGCATTAGTGTCTATAAAATTCAAAACCGTGGGTTGATAGAAAAGAGTTTGATAAACAGTAGTTTTTACAGATGAATTCAATAAGAGGAACATTACCTCCATTTGGTATCAATGACCATCGTGTAGAAATCAGACAAAGTTTATACAGATGAATTCGAATTCAATCTAAACAAATATCTACCAAATATACCAAATATAAACCAAATATCTTATTAATATCTAAACAAATTACAAACAAGTTAAAAATGAGAATTATAAAATGCTACATCTATTCCATATTAATGTATGGCTCAGAAACATGGACACTAAATAAACAATTAGAAGACAAAATTGATGCCTTTGAGATGTGGGTATATAGAAGAATAGGAGAACATCATGGAAAGAGAAGAAAACAAATAAAGAGGTGCTAAAGACACTTAATATGAAGAAAGAACTACTAAGAGAAATAAAGATCAGGCAAATAAAATACTTTGGACATATTAAAAGACATGACACTATATTGAAGACCTTACTTGAGGGTAAAGTCAAAGGGAAGCGAGCAAGAGGTAAGCAGAGATACAAGTGGGAGAGTAACATTACACGATTGACAGGTTACAGTCTAGCAGAGTGCACCACCAAGACAAGAGACAGGAGATGTTGGAGATACGTTGCAGTCAACCTTCGTTGCGGAGACGGCACTTAATGATGATGATGATGGTATCAATGAGCGTGGTGTAGAGGTCAGAAAAGGTTTATACAGATGAATTCAATAAGGAACGTTACCTCCATTTAATATCTATGAGCGTGGTGTAGAGGTCAGAAAAGGTTTATACAGATGAATTCAATAAGGAACGTTACCTCCATTTAATATCTATGAGCGTGGTGTAGAGGACAGAAAAGGTTTATACAGATGAATTCAATAAGGAACGTTACCTCCATTTAATATCTATGAGCGTGGTGTAGATGTCAGATAGATACTTCCAATACTTATCCTCGATGCCAACTGCTACAATGTTATGTCCGGTACTTCGCATAAGTCTCCGCCTGGATAACCCAGTTTTAGAACGATGCGTTTTCTTACCACACAAGGTTAACATGACTGCAGCCTTAAGTACTGATATTAGTGGTCATGGTAGCTTGGTCATCTAATTTGGACATGAAATAATAATAGAGTGTGTTATAATACAATAACGATATCTTACAAATTAGAAATCAAATAACAGTGATTTTAATACTGTATATCTCTAGAGGGAGCGTGGGACACTTTCTAAGTGTCAAAGGGAGCGGATACAAATGGATATCCCCCATATGGATGTGGAAAGCAACGGGAAACTACCACATTATTCTCCCAAGATGAAAGTCATGGCGACACACAGAAGTAGGCCTACAGTCATAACATAAATAATTTGAGATATGCGGATGACACTGTTCTGATTGCAAAAAGTGAGGAAGACCTTCAAAACTTAATTAAAGTAGTAGTCACAGAAAGCAAAGAGAAAGGCTTCTTCCTAAATATCAAGAAAACAGAAGTAATGGTTATTTAAAAGAAAAAAATATAATACACCTTGCAATATCATAGTGAATGATATAGTATTAAAACAGGTCTACCAATTCAAATATCTAGGTACAATTATTACAGCAGATGGAAGAAGTTCAACAGAAATAAGATGCAGAATAGGAAGGCAAAAACAACATTCAGAAAAATGAAAAATATACTGTGTAATATGACCTTGTCATTAAAGGTGAGAAAGAGAGTTCTGCAGTGCAATATAACCCCTATACTAACATATGGGTGCGAGTCTTGGACAATAAACAAACTGGAAAGTGGGAGATTGGAGGCAACAGAGATGTGGTTATACAGAAGAATGCTGAGAATACCATGGACTGCCAGAAAAACTAATTTAGAGGTGTTAAAAAAGTTAAATGCGAAACGGACCTTAATCAAGAATATAAGAAAAAGGCAATCTTCTTTTTTTTGGCCACTTCATGAGACAGGCAGGTTTAGAGAACATAATCACAACAGGCAAAATTGACGGCAACAGAGACAGAGGGAGACAACGTGAGAAAATATTAGACAGTTTGACAACCTGGCACGGCAAAGAAACAACAACGACTTTGATACATAATACTGTGGACAGAGAGCTGTGGAGAGTCATGACCGCCTACGCCACCTGGCATGGCACCTAATGATGATTATATGTCTAAAATATGGTTCATAGGACTGTCTTAGAGGAAATAATCCTCCTAACGTGTATCAATCAGACCCTTCCTGTCATATTCATTCCCATTCGACACAAAGTACACACAAAGTGGCCAATGAATATCACAGAAAAATGTCAAATAACGTCATTTTAGCATAATGATTCCCCATGAGTCCATATGACTGTATAAGTTACGAGAGACACGGTATGCTGTCTACGATATGCTAACAGGTATTTTCTATGTTACTACCCAACTATGTGTGACTTTTAGAGGGGTATCAAGTAAAGCGAAATATAGATCACTATGTCTTGTACCGATTGTCTCCACATGAATCGTTCATTATTGACTGGTATATGAGTCGATGAGTGCCGTTCTATGAGATCGATGAGGTTAGTTTAAAATCGGAACTATTGCGTATCACTTTTAACACCCATCGAAAGCGTCACGTCGATGTAGTGCGGATGTGGAAGGTACTTATACGGTCGAAAAGCGAAACACACAAAAAAGAACCACTAAAAGCGAAACTGACCAACATATTCTATGAAAATCCATGCGTGCACAATTTCAAAGTCGGGTATTACTTATGAGTCATACACCAAAATTTTAGAGCGTTTACGGTATTTAATATTATGGTGTGTCATTATTTTTAAGATAGCCTCAAAATTTCGGCTGCTTAGAAGCTTCTACACTGTTTAATCTGGGAGTATTTGTGTCAGGGGGTAAGGGGAGATGTGGGGTGAGGTGGTTGACTTATTCTTCTAATAGTGTTTCCAAATCTGTAATTTCTGTTGATGTTATAAGTACTTTTTTCTGAATTTCATTGTGCGACTGTGAACTAAAAGAGGCTTTTCCCATCTGAAACCGTAACTAAGTCTAAACAACTTTTTTTCATGGACATAAATACGTGAGGACATTCTACGTCAGCATATAGCACATTCTTTAAGTCTTTATGCTCACAGAGAAGGAGACAGTTGATTCCCTGGATATAGGCTGACCGCCTATTGTTTCTAACATCATATCAGGGGGGTTTCCCCAACTATCGGACATAACTAATTATTACTAAAATAATAGTTTAAAAAAATATTTGACAGCCACTATAAACTTATCCTTCAAGCCAATAGTTCGCAGTTGTCGAGGTTAATTATATGATTGGTCCGGCTATCCAAATAAGATTGAAAATAAAGTTGGTGGTGACATTGATGACGTTATGTTCACTGCTCATAAACTTTGCGCATTCATTGGCTATTTAATTTATGCTGTTTAACAAGGGGTGTGACTTTGATAACGTAATTTTTACATGTATTCACTAAGCCATGCCATTGGCTTGAAAATGAACATCTCATACTCTTAGCATCTAAAAGAATCAACCAAAGTTGACTGGATGGGTCTTCAAGAAATAACAGCAAGTTCATGTAAATTCAAGGTCCCCAACGGTTGTATCCAGAAACAGGCTCGAAAATTGAGTAACCCTTCACAAAGGTTCACTCGGTAAATAAGGCTTTAAAAGGCTGGAACACTGGTAAGACTTTATAATAATACGCTGCAGTTTCAAGAAAAGAAACTACAAATACTTCCTTTGCGATGAAAAGTAAACTGGAAAAATGTGTAACCTTTCACACAGGTTCACTCGGTAAATAAGGCTTCAAAAAGGCAGGAACTCTGGAACTCCTGTAAGGCTTCATAAAAATGCATGGCAATTTCAATCGACAAAGCTTCCAATAACTCCTCTGTAAATTTAGCTCTCTTTTTGGCTAATGCAAAAATACCACATACACCATTCTATAAACACTCGACGATCAATCACGTTGGAGAGATCTAGCAACAACTCTGAAACCTAATTAATGAATAAACGAACTCTTCAGTGGTGAGTAATATACACTGAAAATATTTAAAATGCTCTGCTGCATGCATTGTGCATATGACGGCGTTTGAGAATATAGCTTCTCACTTTCCCTACCTCTATTCTAAGGTGAAGATTTCGTAAGAGAGAGTTTTTATTTTCTCCAATTTCATCACTCTGTTTGACCTTCTCTCTGACCAAAGTAAGTTACTTTCTTATATTGTCTTCTTCTTCTTCTTTAGCGTTCATTCTCAAACTCCTGCTGGATCTCTCCTGTAGCAGTACTACTAGATCTCCAGCAGGATGCAGTCTTCTTTTCTTCCTTTACTTTTTAAAAGTACTATCTGAGCAAAATAAAGGACATCTAATTTTAGTATTATCCTTCGTCAATTTTCCACGTCCCACTTCCAGCAAACTCGACAGTGTGTCACATATCCACTTCCAGCAAGCTCGACAGTGTGTCACATATCCACTTCCAGCAAGCTCGACAGTGTGTCACATATCCACTTCCAGCAAGCTCGACAGTGTGTCATATATCCACTTCCAACAAGCTCGACAGTGTGTCACATATCCATTTCCAGCAAGCTCGACAGTGTGTCACATATCCATTTCCAGCAAGCACGACAGTGTGTCACATATCCACTTCCAACAAGCTCGACAGTGTGTCACATATCCACTTCCAGCAAGCACGACAGTGTGTCACATATACACTTCCAACAAGTCGACAGTGTGTCACATATCCACTTCCAACAAGCTCGACAGTGTGTCACATATCCACTTCCAGCAAGTCGACAGTGTGTCACATATCCACTTCCAACAAGCTCGACAGTGTGTCACATATCCACTTCCAGCAAGCTCGACAGTGTGTCACATATCCACTTCCAGCAAGCACGACAGTGTGTCACATATCCACTTCCAACAAGTCGACAGTGTGTCACATATCCACTTCCAGCAAGCTCGACAGTGTGTCACATATCCACTTCCAACAAGTTCGACAGTGTGTCACATATCCACTTCAAGCAAGCTCGACAGTGTGTCACATATCCACTTCCAACAAGTCGACAGTGTGTCACATATCCACTTCCAGCAAGCTCGACAGTGTGTCACATATCCACTTCCAACAAGTTCGACAGTGTGTCACATATCCACTTCCAGCAAGCTCGACAGTGTGTCACATATCCACTTCCAACAAGTTCGACAGTGTGTCACATATCCACTTCAAGCAAGCTCGACAGTGTGTCACATATCCACTTCCAGCAAGCTCGACAGTGTGTCACATATCCACTTCCAACAAGTTCGACAGTGTGTCACATATCCACTTCCAGCAAGCTCGACAGTGTGTCACATATCCACTTCCAACAAGTTCGACAGTGTGTCACATATCCACTTCCAGCAAGCTCGACAGTGTGTCACATATCCACTTCCATTAAACGTTGTGGTGAAAGTCGCTGGTGTTACTTCAATGGGAACTAAGATCGGTTGGGCCATCCCTGACATCGAGCAGGACCACAGTCCTATCGACGCAAGCACACTGTTGCTGAACTCGGAGATAGCTTGAGAGGCGCATCAACAACTGTGGTATCACGCAACACGACTGGATAACATGTCTTCATTGCGATATAATTTTTATTTAACTACTAACAGCGAGGGATGTTATACTTACGACTGCAACCATAAAAAACAACACGGTGACGGCGATAATTCTGATGACCATAATGATGGTGGTAGTAATTATGACATTATTTTTGATGTCCAATTAAATGCTGTTGATTGTGATAGTATGCGCATGCGGTTGTGTCTGTGGGTCTCACCAATGGCTCACTAGACAAACCAACCATGCAACAGAAAACCTTAGTAGATGACATGCCTTTATATTCAGGTTATCTTCTTATAGAAGCTTCATGGCACGTCATCTATACAATCCCCGTAGTCGTAACCTTCGCGATAACAGTTACTTAGATAACAGTTCGACAGGCCGACGTTGTGCTTGAACTAGTTACGGCATGGCGTGAGTTGGCGGAACAAAGAAACCTGTCGCAAGGGCAAGAGTTGTGCCCTGATGTCGACGTCTGTTTTGGCGGCAATGGACTCGAAACACCATCGAGTCGAATGGCTGCTGGAACAGAGGGCGGAGCACTAATGGGAATGCCCCACGTGCTGTGAGGCCAGTTTTCTAATCAAGAATCAAGATTGTGGTAGTAATACAATGTACATGTAACCGCACTATTAGTTTCATTAATAGCTATAACGACATCATTGCTGATTTTGTAATGAAAGCGTTGCCAGTGATAACTTACGTAACAATAAATCAAATCAAAACAAACATTGCTAACTTGTTTCCAAGTAAAATAATATTTTGTTGTTATCACAGCTGACATAAATGTCACATTCTTAAATATGTTATTGCAATATAATGTCACAGTGTGTCGAATTTCATTCGTGTAATAACCTGGAACACGTCCAAGTAAACACGACTCGTATGAGAGGATAGACGACAAATTGGAAGTGTCGCTGTAACAAAACTAGCAAGTAATAACAATTAATGTACTAGTGCAACAAATACTAATAAAACTAATAAATAGTAAACAATATATAAAATACAGAACACTGCTAATGAAAATTAACAAACAAAGGAATAGATACTTTTACTTCGTTGCGGTCCAATATGGACCTTAGTGCAAAAAAATAGTGCAAATAGTGCTGTCTTGTCACACAATACAATTGGAGAGTTCTTCAAAACAACTGTGGGAGTTCGACAGGGATGCATAATGTCCCCAGTACTTTTTAACATATACTTAGAGCACATCATACAAGAGACATTGCATGACTACAACACGTCTATATCGATCGGAGGTCGCCCTATTTGCAACTTGCGTTTCGCTGATGATATTGATCTTATAGCTGGGTCAGAACAATCATTGCAAGAATTAACATCAAAGTTAGAAAAAGTTACCAGCAAGTACGGAATGGAAATCAATTCAGATAAGAGCAAAATATTGGTAAACAGCAGAGACACAGAAAACCAGACTAATATCATGATGAATGGACATAAGCTTGAAGAGGTGAATACCTTCAAATACCTCGGATCCAGTATATGCAGCGATGGTAAATGCAAAGCAGAACTAAAAATAAGGCTGGAGATGGCTTTAGCGTCCTTGTCAAGGCTAACTGTGATTTGGAAAAGCAACATCAGTGTTGGAGTGAAAATCAAACTGTATAGGTCGCTGGTGCTTTCCGTTGTGTTGTATGGTTGTGAGAGTTGGACACTCACTGCGGACATGGAGAGAAGATTACAGGCTTTCGAGTATAAATGCTACAGAAGAATTCTACGAATTTCCTATAGGAAACATAAGACCAATGTGTACGTAAGAAATAAAGTAGAGATGTGTGCAGGTGTCCAGGAGCCATTGCTTTCAATAGTGAAACTACAAAAACTAGCATGGTTCGGACATGTATGCAGGTACGATTCCTTGTCAAAAACAATACTGCAGGGAACTGTCGAGGGTGGAAGAAGCAGAGGAGGATAAATAAAGACATGGACAGACAACATCAAGGAATGGACAGGGCTAGATATTTCCACACTCATCCGCATCGCTGAGGATAGAATTCGCAGGAGGACTCAAGTGTGCTAAAGCTTCCAATGTGGTACTCCTACGACCCTGAAGGGTTATGGGTTTTATTGATATTATTGAATATGGACCTTTATCAAGAAACAAACACAAATTGGAAGCAAACAATACACTGGAACGCTCTTACCAATGCGTTCTAGCTTATTAAAAAATATATGAAATATAATATAATAATATTATTATTATAATATACCTATTATCATCAGGTACCTTACCGATTAGTAAAGGCGATCATGAATCTTCATAGTTTACATTATGCCTATACTAAGCAAAAATGTGAAACAATACAGAGCAGACAACGAAAACAATGTTATGTAACGGCTAACATACAAATATAAATAATAACCAAAGTGTCAGAAGATGTCCCACAATGTGAAGAATGCCGTTGTACTAAAAATAAGCAGTGATAACACATCACCACTCTTAACACTGAAAACTAAGTGAGACGACTCACAAATGACACAAACGATGCGTGTCAACAGTTTCACTTAGTTCGCGGTATGTCAATATGTAAGACAATGCGCTGGGCTAAGATACAGAAAGATACTATCTGTTTACATTTTGGTTGTTAAGAACAACAGACAAGAAACCACACGAAAAACGGGCTTCAGCCACGGACACATATATGTACAGAGGACTGACTACATCACAAAAACAGTCTGTTGTCAACAATCATTGCTAGGGCCTCCCTATGCCTTACGGTAAATACCTTGTCCTTTCCACGGATAGCGCTGTGTACTGATCCTAATACAGCATCATGCATCTTGATTGATGAGATTATCATTGGTCACAATGCGTATACTGTGTGTCTCCTTCCAATGAAACGAACTGAAAAAGTCGGAGAAGCCAAGATAAATGACGCTACACGAGATTAACACCCATGACTATTCGGGAGAAAGACTTGTTATAGACAAGACTCATACATTTTCTACCTTTACTAGTGAAAGTTGGTTTAGGGATGTGAAATCCCGGGAGATAGTGTTCATAATTGACTAATTTTATGACATTGTAACATGTCCTTTTTGTATATCATCTCGATGTCCGTGCGTCAGATATACAATAACATAGTACGATGTTTGTCACATCACGGACAATTGTGGTTATAAAGAAACATTACTGGGAGTAATTACATTACATTACAGCAGATGTACATTTCTAGCTATACTGGTGAAAATTGGTTTACGGGCGTGATACACAGTTTGACAAACTTCCATCAGCAACACTTGACAACCTATAGACAATTCATTATTTTTTATTTCCCTGTTCCACGCCATTTGGGAATATTAGAGAATAGGGTAACACAGTTTTGCTAACACTAGATAACACACACAATGACACACACAAATCTACGTTTCGACCAAAAGGCCTTTATCAAGACAGACAATAGAAACAAAATTAAAACATATAATAGAAAGCGAACAGTAATAACATCGACGTCACATTGATGTCTTGATAAAGGCCTTTTGGTCGAAACGTCGATTTGTGTGTGTCATTGTGTGTGTTGTCTAGTGTTAGCAAAACTGTGTTACCCTTTTCCTGGATCTACCTGTTGGATTTCAGTTTTGCGCAGTAAGTACAATTTTTCAATATTAGAGAATACTGTATTAGACCCAAACTTTTCATTTACCAACGGCATTCTTAGAGTTGATGTGGTCAGCATCTCGTTGCCTCCCTTACTTTCCTGTGAAAATGTGGTACCCATTTCCTTAGGGGTCGAATATTTAAACATTGGCAGCATACCTTATTCAGGAGGTAGCCATCAATCCAGCTTTTTTTGGTTGTAGTGATTTTCTAGGAAATATAAATCTGTTTAATAGTTTGCCATTGCTTTCTGAAGAGTCCAGATGTACAATTACCAGCGGTGGTGATCGAACTTGGTATCTTGGCCGTTACAGACGAGCTCTGTACTATCCCAACACAGAGCTGGACAGGGACCGATTAGGGGTCGACTAGTGTTTTACAAATATTTCTGCTTAAACTGGAAACCGAATTTTAGATAATCTAACTATAAATTTAGCTCACTAACAACTGGGCTACCTCCGCTTGTGAAAACTAATAATGATGTAAACGAAACCATGCAGCGTTGTTGTTCCAACCAGCCGACGTTGTGCTTGAACTAGTTACGGCACCGCGTGGGTGGGCGGAACAACAAAGAACCCTGTCGCAAGGGCCAGAGTTGTGCCCTGATGTCGACGTCTGTTTAGGCGGCATTGGACTCGAAATACCACCGAGTCGAATGGCTGCTGGAACAGATGGCGGAGCACTTATGGGAATGCCCCACGTGCTGTGAGGCGAGTTTTCTAATCAAGACTCAAGAGCATGCAGCGCTTGTTAACAAACAACTGTTTTTGTGAAGTAGCAAAACTCATACGATACCCTTGCATATTCAAAAAGCCATGACTTCAGTCATTTACAAAAATAGTTCAGTCGTTTACAAAAATAATTAAGTCATAACGCATGGATCTCTAGATGCAAGGATGCACATACGGGATTTCTCTCGTCACAAGAACAGTATGTTGTAAACAGACATTACCAATAGTTACTTTATAATACTATGAGTTTTCTCAAATGATTTTATCATTACTGTTGAAAACATGTCCAATTAGTTACAAAGGAATTTGATACACTTTTTACCTGTATAATTAGAATAAAATGACATTATACTTGAAATAAACTGTTCCCGGTAATGTTATTCATTTTTGCTTATAACAATGATATATGCAGATATACCGCAGAATACGGATGTGGGGGGGGGGGCATTGGCGCAAATAAAACGGAGACACAACGCATTTCCATTCTCTGGACTACATGTTGCTGGATATCTAGTAGGAACATTGTCCTACTACAAGAGAGATCCAGCGGGAGTTTGAAAATGAACACTGAAGAAGAAGAATATGCAGATATTATGATAGCGAGGTTATACACATATCTTGAATCTAAAGTCCAGTTGTTGAGCTATAGTTTTTTAACACCGGCAAACATTCAGAAACTTTCTATATAATAATATCTTAATAAAATAAATAAGCTGCCGCTGAACTTAAATTCCCTGTGGATTATATTATACCCTAAGGCTAGGGGGGTACGGAGAACTATGAAGATGGGGAGTGGATTATATTTTATAATTAATTTTGAAGTACTGTCACCAGAATAACAAGCTAGGAAAACAATTTAATAAGTTTTTCTCTTGAAACATGTTACTCGTTGACAGACGTCAGATATAACATAGAGATTAAGGAAATAATGTCTATCTATCTATCTATCTATCTATCTATCTATCTATCTATCTATCTATCTATCTATCTATCTATCTATCTATCTATCTATCTATCTATCTATCTGTCTGTCTGTCTGTCTGTCTGTCTGTCTGTCTGTCTGTCTGTCTGTCTGTCTGTCTGTCTGTCTGTCTGTATGTCTGTCTGTCTGTCTGTCTGTCTGTCTGTCTGTCTTTCTGTCTTTCTGCCTGCCTGCCTGCATGCCTGCCTGCATGCCTGCCTGCCTGCCTGACTGCCTGCCTGCCTGCCTATATATCTATCTATCTATCTATCTATCTATCTATCTATCTATCTATCTATCTATCTATCTATCTATCTATCTATATATCTATCTATCTATCTATCTATCTATCTATCTCTCTCTCTGTCTGTCTGTCTGTCTGTCTGTCTGTCTGTCTGTCTGTCTGTCTATCTTTCTGCCTGCCTGCCTGCCTGCATGCCTGCCTGCCTGCCTGCCTGCCTGACTGCCTGCCTGCCTATATATCTATATATCTATCTATCTATCTATCTATCTATCTATCTATCTATCTATCTATCTATCTATCTATCTATCTATCTATCTATCTGTCTGTCTGTCTGTCTGTCTGTCTGTCTGTCTGTCTGTCTGTCTGTCTGTCTGTCTGTCTGTCTGTCTGTCTGTCTGTCTTTCTGCCTGCCTGCCTGCATGCCTGCCTGCATGCCTGCCTGACTGCCTGCCTGCCTGCCTGCCTATATATCTATCTATCTATCTATCTAT
>CM067320.1:27637634-27668216 GCA_034231615.1 Meghimatium bilineatum | reverse complement strand
GAGCATTCTCAGAACTGTGCATATGTTCATCCAAATATACATGTAAAATAGTATCAAGATGTATACGCATTCACATTCACATACAATAACTTGTCGTAACAATTTACACGTTCATCAAATCATACAGACATCAATTATTTACACGTTTATCAAATCATACAGACATCAATTATTTACACGTTTATCAATCATACAGACAACAATTATTTACACATCATCATATCACATAGACATCAATTATTTAAACTTTCATCAAATCATACAGACATCAAATTATTTACACGTTCATCAAATCATACAGACATCAATTATTTAACTTTCATCAAATCATACAGACATCAGTTATTTACACATTCATCAAATCACACAGACATCAATTATTTACACGTTCATCAAATCACATAGACATAATTTATTTACACTTTCATCAAATCATATAGACATCAATTATTTAAACTTTCATCAAATCATACAGACATCAATTAATTTATACGTCATAAAATCACATAGACATCAATTATTTAAACTTTCATCAAATCATACAGACATCAATTATTTACACGTTTATCAAATCACACAGACATCAATTATTTACACGTTCATCAAATCACACAGACATCAATTATTTAAACTTTCATCAAATCACACAGACATCAATTATTTCACGTTATCAAATCACACAGACATCAATTATTTACACGTTCATCAAATCACACAGACATCAATTATTTAAACTTTCATCAAATCACACAGACATCAATTATTTAAACTTTCATCAAATCAAACTAACACCAATCATTTGTTGTTCGTTCGTCCGTCGAAGATGATCATTCAGCTCTACTGGAATGATTATTAAGATGATGATGTCTGCGGTGTGCCTAAATGTGACTAATGAGTCATATGTGTGCGTAGAAGTGTCTACCACACCGAGTTAGTGTGAGAGGAGTCTGCGGGATACTGAGCAACTATTGCCTTCTTCTAGTGCATTTTGTTTGCGCAGTTTGATGTCTGAGGTTCTCTGCAGCAGCTGCACCACTCTTTATTCTGCGACGCCAGTCAGATCTTCTTCTTGATTCATGATTAGCAATTGCCCTCGCAGCACGTGGGGCATTCCCATAAGTGCTCCGCCCTCTGTTTCAGCAGCCATCTGAGTCGGTGGTGTTTCGAGTATAATGCCACCTGAAACATACGTCGACATCAGGGCACAACTCTTGCCCTTGCGACAGGTTTCTTTGTTGTTCTGCCTACCCACGCCGTGCCCGTAACTAGTCCAAGCACAACGTCGGTTTGTCGGAACAGCATGGTAAACTGTTATCGAAGGTTGCGACTACGGGATTGTATAGTTGACGTGCCATGAAGCTTCTATAAGAAGATAACCTCAATATAAAAACATGTCATCTACTAAGGTTTTCTGTTGCATGGTTGGTTTGTCTAGTGAGCCATTGGTGAGACCCACTGACGCAACCACATGCACAGTCACATCTGTCTTGTGCAAGATTCTTCCATGAATTTGTGTCTATTTTGAAGAGAGTCAGTGATGTCCTTAAGTGTCTTTAAAACGCTTCTCACTTATATAACTGGATATGCAACTATATGAAAAAAAGAACAGCCAGAGTGCAAGTACGGGGAAAACGTAGCAGGAAGAGAATATTAGAACAAGGTGCCACACAAGGAGATATACTATCCCTACACTCTCATTAATTTACATAAATGGTATTATGGAGGGCATACCAACCGGAGTACACTCTGCAATGTATGCAGATGGACCTGGCCTTGTGGACAGGAGGGGTGGCAATAGCAGTTGCAAAAAATAGAATGAAAGGGGTACTATATAAATTAGAAAGCTCGACCAAGAAATGGTTCTTCACCATTAATGAAAAGAAAACCACACACACAATTTCATCCTATCCAGCATGGTACAGACAACAACACTAAAAATAAATAACCGCTGCTTACTCCCACTAGGGCAGAACCAAATATCCCTCGGAATTATCATGGACTCTATAATGGCATGGGCACAACAGACAGAAAAACAGAGAAAAGAGCCCAAACAGAATGGACATAATGAAAAAGATAACATGCCAAAAACTGCGGATCGGAAAGCAAAAAATCTTGAAAAGGCTATACGCAGGTAGAGTTAGGCCAGTACTAGAGTATAGCATCGCAGTCTGGACCACATCATCTAAAACAAAAAATACAAGAGACCCCTGAATCATCCTATGCGCCAAAGAATAATGGCTGTGGTAGAAGCAGGCTAGAGAGAAGAAACTTCTCAGCAAACTCATAGAAACTGATACAGAAAGCACCAACACTAGGACAAGCGAAACCAAGGGCCACACAACCAGTCAGTACCATCCCCCCTTGGGCATATAGACTAACATAATTAAAAGAACAAATAGAAGGTATAGTAAAGAAAGGAACTCAGACTTGAAGAGAAAGCGTATCACAGAACATCACATCGTTAATTATCCTCAGGGATGCATGGAAGCATGCTTATACAGATGGCTTGGCCACAAATGCAACTATGAATGGAGGAGGAGGAGTGGCCCTCAGACTAAACACAAGGAATACGTTACTCTAGCGATAGCTACAGGCAAACTCTCAACCAATTCTAAGGCAGAAATGAAAGCTCTCAAGAAAGCAGCAGAAACTATCTTACAATATAAAGAACAAGTGCACAGGAATATTGTACTACTAACAGATGCACTGTCTGCCATAACAGCACTGAAGCTACACAGGAACACCAAACTGAATGAATTGAGGGCAGTGCTAGTTCAGCTGCACAATAACTTCCAGAGAGTAGTGATCCAGTGGATACCATCACACTGTAACATGGAAGGGAATGAAGTTGCAGATAGACTGGCTAAAGGAGGGAATTTACCTCAAGAAGACTATCTGGTCAGTTATGAAAGGAGTGAATATCATAAGGCAACTATAACAAAAAGTGGAAAGAAGACCACCCCAAATATAATGCCTATGATGGGTATTACCAACTATCCAGAAGAGACCAGGTTATCCTGATGTGCCTCAGAACTGGTTACAACAAAATGAGACATCACCTGTACACCAAATTCAAAATAGATACAACTGGACTTTGCAGCCTTGCAATTATGAAGCAGAACATATCTTACAAGTGTCCCCAGTATGAAGACCTGAGAAACAACACATGACCACCCCAATCAGCATCGAAGACAAATTGTATGGTACATCGGAATCTCTAAACAGACAATAGAATCTATTGCCTATATCATAGAATCCGGAGTCTCAAACTGACTGACTGACGATTCCCAAAGAAGAAAAAACGCTTCCACTGTCCTGCGGCAGCCATTCTGGAGTTCTCAATATAAAAACATTTTTGGTAGACAATTATCTTTCATGCGACCATGTGTCCTGCCTAGTATGTCTGAACCTTTATCAACATGTTGTGCATGCTTACAGCCTTAGATTTCATCAGTACTTCACTGTCTGGTATTTTCTCCCACCAATGGTTGTTGAACATCTTACAAAGGCTGCTTAGGTGTAAATGGCTGAGTCTTCTATCGTGTCTGGCATATGCTGTCCATGTTTCACAGGCAAATGGAGACGATGATATTACTGTTACCTGGTAAACTATGAGTTTGATGGTATTTGTTATTATCCTTCTGTCCATACGTTTTTTCGCAGTCTTCCAAATGTGGCACTAGCTTTTGCTATCTGTTGTTTACGTCACATCGATGTTTACATCTTGTGAGAGAGTGCTGTCCAGGTGTGTGTGAAACTATTAACTGTTTGAATCTCTTCTTCTTTGATCTATTTATGGAGATGTACGTGTGGTTTGTTTGCTGTGTGTTGAAACATGACCTCTGGTTTCTTTGTATTGATGGTGAAGCCAAAGTTATCGCAGACTTCCGCAAACGAGTTTTGGGTGACCTGCATACTGTCTGTAGACTCAGCATACAGTGCGCAGTAATTTGCATAGAAGAGTTCCCTGACCATTGTATCTCGCACTTTAGTTTTGGCTTACAAAAGCGGAATATTAAAAATGTTTATCGTCTTTTCTGAATTGTATGTGTATTCCTATTACGTCACTTGACCTAGATGCATCTGTTAGCTTATATAACAGCAGAGGAGGCAAATAGAAGGGCAAAAGACCGTACACTCACTCTCCCCTCAACACCGAAAGGTACATTAGGACAGAAAGAAGAAGAAGAAGAAGCATCTGTTAGCATTGCAGAAAACATCAGGTTGAACAGTGTTGGAGTAAGAACTCATCCTTGTTTGACTCCATTTCATACAGGAAAGGCTGGTAATGACATTCCATCACTGATAACACCGACCATTTATGTCATCAATCATTTACAGGTTCACCAAATCATACATACATTTACACAGACATGAAATCCCACTGCTACCAATCATTTACACATCAATCAAATCACTCAGACATTAATCATTTACATGAAAATCAATTCAAAAAAATATCATTAATTTATACATTTATTAAATAACACCGACACTTCATTTACACATTTATCAGATCACATAGACACCAATCACTTACATATTCATCAAATCATTCGGATACTAATGATTTACACATTCATCAAATTACTCAGACACATGTCATTTACACATTCATCAAATCACCCAGACACTAATCATTTACACGTTCATCAAATCACTCAGACACTAATCATTTACACGTTCATCAAATCACTCAGACACTAATCATTTACATATTCATCAAATCACTCAGACACTAATCATTTACACGTTCATCAAATCCCACTGCTTCCATTCAATTAAACATTCATCAAATCTCTAAGCCACTAATCATTTTAAAAAATCATACAATTACAGAAAAACAAATCTTCTCAAGTAAATTCATCAGGGTTGCCATACTGGAAATTTTTGTGTTCCAATATTAACAAATTTGGCCATTTTGAAATGCCCACCATTATATTTTTATTATACTTATTTTGTTTATATGTTTTTACCAAGTGGAAAAGGTTTTAAGTATTATCCATTTCAATATTTCATGTTTAAATTGATGCAAATATGGAAAATCTCGTCAAGCCAGCAGGTAATGATACTGCTGGTAAAATTCTTTCTTTCGTAACTGCTGTTAAAACACAACCAAGAAATGTAATGCAACTTAATAACCCAGATACAGTTATTGTCAATTATATATTTCACGTGCATTTCACTGAATTATAACTCGTTGTATTATATTGTCATGAATTTTTTTTTAACAGAATTTGTGATTTCTGTCGTTTTAGACAAGTAAATTCAAGTAGAAAGCAAGAGGATAAATTAAAGCTTTTGAGCCCAATGTTTTTGTACCCCTGGTTTAAATCTAACATTTTGCCATAAATAGTTCCAAATAGCCGGCATCCCTTTTTATACATCAACATTTATCATTTCAAATGAATACTAATCTAACTCAGCGTTTACACACGCATGCGCACGCACACGCACACACACACCACACACACACACACATCCAAGTTTACTAGCAACATTGATTAGCATCAACCTTCATCTATGAATCCACAGGCTGGTTCAAACAGGAAGTTCATGTTTCAACTATGTCCCGATCTGACAAAACGTGTACCAGCGAGAATATTCCCAAAAGCGACTTTGAGAACGAACTAGTGAATGATCTGAGCACATGTTCAGGTAACAATGATGTTCGAATACTCTTATCTTGCTGTCTCAACATACTTCTCTGTATACTAACTTGTTCTTCTAATTATTCTCCTTCCAAATAAAATATAACTCATCTGTGCTGTGAATTTAACAATTTAGCACCTGAGCTAAACACAGTAGTTAGATCAATCACCTGAGGTAGACATTTACATCAATCACCTGAGGTAGGCATTTAGATCAATCACCTGAGGTAGACATTTACACCAATCACCTGAGGTAGACATTTACATCAATCACCTGAGGTAGACATTTAGATCAATCACCTGAGGTAGACATTTAGACCAATAACCTGAGTTAGATATTTAGACCAATCACCTGAGGTAGACATTTACATCAATCACCTGAGGTAGACATTTTACATCAATCACCTGAGGTAGACATTTACATCAATCACCTGAGGGTAGGCTATAGATCAATCACCTGAGGTAGACATTTACACCAATCACCTGAGGTAGACATTTACATCAATCACCTGAGGTAGACATTAGATCAATCACCTGAGGTAGACATTTAGACCAATAACCTGAGTTAGATATTTAGACCAATCACCTGAGGTAGACATTTAGACAATAACCTGAGTTAGATATTTAGACCAATCACCTTAGGTAGACATTTTAGATCATTCATCTTTTGTAGAATTTAGACCTATAAACTGAGGTAGACATTTAGACTAATTACCTTAGGTAGGCGTAAGGGATGCGTATTGTCTCCGTTCCTATTCAACATCTATAAAGACAGAAAAAAAAACTTAAAAGCAATAGAATAAGAAAACCAACATGAGAAAGAGACAGAGAAAAAGAAAAAAGTAACATCATAAACGAATTGATATTCGCAGATGATCAAGCATTTATATACAACAATATATCTGAGCTGCAAAACACCTAAACACATTAAATACCCATTCTCAAATCAAAAACATGAGAATCGATAAAGAAAATAATCAGAAACATTTAAGATATGCAGAAATCAATCTCCACTAGAAATATACATAGATGACACAAAACTCAACCAAGTAAAAGAATTAAAGTATTCATTCAGTGTGTTCTTGGAAAACAGGAGATAAGATAGAGAAATAGAGGTGCCAGACAGCACACGCAGTTTTATATCAATTAACACCACTGCAGAAACACCAGAACATTGACATGATCTAAAATAGAACGTTTAAAAAACACTGTGTTCATGCTGACACTGTGCTACCAATGCCCAACCTTGGACCGTGACAGAGAAAATAGGAACAAAAACTTGCTTTTTGTAGTTATCGCTAAATATTGAAACGGTCTAATTTGAATTCATAATATACAACTCATCATCATCATCAAGTGCGTCTCCGCAACGAAGGTTGGCTGCAATGGATCTCCAACATCTCCTGTCTCTTGTCTTGGTGTGCACTCTGCTACACTGTAACCTGTCCATCGTGTGATGCTACTTTCCCACTTGTATCTCTGCCTACCTCTTGCTCGCTTCCTTTGACTTTACCCTCAATAAGGTCTTCAATAAGGTGTCATGTCTTTTAATGTGTCCAAAATATTTTATTTGCCTGATCTTTATTTCTTTATAAGTGCTTTCTTCATATTAAGTGTTTTTAGCAACTCTTTATTTGTTTTCTTCTCTTTCTATGATTTTCCCCCTATTCTTCTATATACCCACATCTCAAAGGCATCAATTATGTCTTCTAATTGTTTATTTAGTGTCCATGTTTCTGCGCCAAACATTAATATAGAATAGATGTAGCATTTTATAATTCTCATTGTTAACGTGTTTGTAATTTGTTTAGATATTAATATAATATACAACTGGTGTAAAATATTTACATATATTTTGAAAAACACGAGAGATGATGAAAATCCGAGAAGTTCAAGAAAATGAGACCTGGACTACAGACTCAACAACTGAGATCATATTTCACTGCTCGGAAATTCAAGGTGTAAAACATGGAAAAGAAAATAACTCTGAAATTAGCTACAATTAATGAGCCTAAAAAGAGAATAAAATCTACTCAAGATTTAGCTGTTACAATATCTGAGTTGAACCCAAGTTAATGGACGAGACAATATAAAGGACATCTAGATAGCTAGTTGATGTTTTCAAGAATAATGTAGATGAGTATATTACATGTACCGTGTGAGTATATCAATAATATTACATGTATTGTCTGAGTATATGCAAGTAAGTCGAAATATTGTTAGAAGCTATTGATTGAAATTATATATATTTATGTATATATATATATATATATATATATATATATATATATATATATATATATATATATATATATATATATATATATATATATATATATATATATATATATATATATATATATATATATATATATATATATATATATATATATATATATATATATTTATATATTTAGCATTTTTTACAGCTGATGGAAGAATGGACAGAGAGCTTGAGACAAGAATAATATTTATTTTGCTTATCTACAACAGGTGGTAATCAAGTACAACAATCGATATCACTGGCTCTACTTGCTGCTATACTATGCTTTACCTTTGGTCGTCTGTTTCAATAAAAGAGATCAGCAGTGGCCTCAAACATGGACTTGAACGCTGTCGTTCACTTACAACTACTAACAATTAACTTTTGTATACGATGACGAAGAACCTGCAGCAGTAAAAATGTGTTGTTTTATTTTATACATTTAATACTTAAAATATTAGTAATTCAAATGTTCGTACTTATTACGCAGAATATTGATGGTATATATGTTAATTCAAATGTTGGTTCTTATTACGCAGAACATTGATTGTAGATATGAGCTTAAAGAATAATATACATGACCACAAGTACTGTGAATGGTATGAGGACACCTAATATAAATCACACACAAACAAAAAATCAGAATTACAGTGTTAAATATACTCTATACAAATATATGATCAGAAACAAGGATAATTTACAAACAGCTAGAAGACAGAATTGCTTCCTGTGACATGTGGATATACAGAATAGGGAAAACTTCATGAACAGAGAGAAGACGAAAAAAATATAAAAAGATATAAAAAGCATACAAATAAAATACTTTATATCATATAATATATATATGTTGGACCATACTTCTGTTTTATTCTTGTTTAGCCTAAACCCTTTGTTTTCACTTTGCTTTGCTACCATATCTAACATCGCTTGAGGTTCTTGTTCACTCACTTCAGTCAGTGCTATTCAATCAGCATATCTCAGATTATTCAGATTGTAACCTCCAACGAAGATGGACATACCTTGGTCACGTTTTACGACTAGATGTAAACAGAATAAACCAACAAGCCCTTATGTGGTCACCTGAGGGTGAAAGAAAAAGAGGAAGACATAAAACAACCCTTATAAACACCATTCTTAAAGAAGGGGAAATTGACTGTAAGACCATCCAGGAACTAAAGCTGCAGGCAGATGACCGCATCATATGGAGAACCAAAACTCTGCCCTATGTGTCGCTTGCGGCACGAAAGGAACAAACTAACTAACTAACCTCCAACTGCTATTCCTGATATGTTTTTATACATTTTGCATAATATCTACTGTATACAGTGAGAAATAACATAGTGACAGTGCACATTCTTGTCTGACGTCCACTTCTATCTTTTAAAATTCTACATTACTGGCAACCCTGATCTCAGCTGTTTGTTTCCAATACATATTTCTTACTATCTGTAGATCTTTACTATCAGCATAAAGTTTTTCTAACATTGTTATAATTTCTGAATGCTTCACCTTATTAAATACTTTACTATAATTTATTAAGCACAAGTACATGTCATTTTATACTTCTATTGCTCTCTCCATCAATGTTCTTATTATATAGATGCCATCTCTTGTGCCATGTGAGACATATATAAGACTTTATGTTATATATGTCAGAGATATTAAGAGATGAAGAGCATAATAGCACAAGCCAAATCAGCATTTCAAAAATTAGAATATTACTTACTTAAAACAGATCACTCATTAGCTTTACAATGAAAGCACAGACTATCAGACTATAGGGTATGGTTATAAAAAATACAAATAATAATACAATATATTAATAAGGTATTTTTCATGATAACACAAGACAAACAGTTAACAAAAAGTAAAACTAATGGTACTATCACAAAAACATTAGATGGCAGACATTAACGGCAGAGACATTCAAAGTAACACTGGCATACGCATACACAAGTATTATCATAGAGATGTGCATTAAAAATATGGGAAATTAAATAAAACAAACATGCCAGAAAACAACATCAAGGACAACACCACAACGGCCCCACTTACAAAATCTAAATACATTAATTTATATTAAGACCAAATAGCATAAAGGTACCAAACTGCAATATATTGCGTTCTTCAAGGGTGTGCCTATCTCTATCGTCAGTGCTACAGGATCTTATCGCATTGACTTGAATATCACAAGCACCATGATGATCAGCGCCAATGAAATGTATAGCGACAGGAGTAGGTGTTCTGTGGTTAGTGTATGTGGAACATGTTACAGTATATTTCAGAAATGAGAAACATTCTAAGCAATGGAATGCTATATGCGAATTTGAGTACTAGTATGTTACATGGACCAATTTGTCCTTATGGGTGTGTGGTGAAGCATGAATGGTAAGCAAAAGCCCAATGTAAGCTGGAGGCAACTGAGATGTAGTATTTGAGAAGAATGATGAAAATACCATGGACAGCAAAGACAACTAATGTAGAGGTCCTCAGAGATGATAGAGTAAAAGGAAAAAGTATAGTAAAAATTAGAAGAACACGGTCACGATTTTAGGGCTTGTGACGGGAATAGAAAAAACTTGAATATTTAGTAACCACCGGAAATATCAGGGGGAGAAGAGATTGAAGAAGACAAAAAGAAATTGCTGGATGGTTTGTCACTGGCACCACAGAACGTCACCAATTGAACTTATTAACAACACACAAGACAGAGAGTTGTAGAGAGATGTGATCGCCTACGCCACTATGCATGTCACTTGATTGATTGATATTCTAGACCCATTAAAAAGACATGGCACTTTGTTAAGTTAAGGGATGCGAGAAAGAGGTCGGTAAGGATACAAGTGAGAGGAAAATATGAGATACACAAGATACAGTCTGTCAGAGTAAACCACCATGACAACAGACGAAGAACAGTGGAGGTCCGTTTCAGGCAGTCTTCAATCATCATCATCATGTGACATATTCTTTCCAGAACGTAGTCTTTCCTATGGATCTCTTGAATTCTCCGCGGTCTTGAGCAAGTTGCCATGCATCTTCCAGTGACATGCGCAGGCATTCTTGAACGTCTTTTGTCCAACGGCGTCTTGGTCGGCCTTTGCCCCTGTTGCTTTCTATCATCCCCTCCAGTCTTCAATGCGAAGACGTAATATGATGATGCAACATGTTATTTTCCAATGAGTTATATATATAGTTATTGTACATGTTAAACTTTTAATTGAGATTATTAGAAAATAAATATAAGAAAATATATAATTTAATAACAGTTTTATGTGTAACAATTATACGAAATCGACGTTTCGACCAAACAAGTCTTTTTCTAGATATTAGAAAATAAGAAATATATATAAATTTATGATAGATGAGCCAAAACTAGACATATCAAATCTTTTGAGCGTAGTCATGTATCTGGATTTGCACCTGTAGAAACCGTACATAGAAGACATGTTTAAGAAATATTATATTAGGATGGAATTTTGAAATCAACATATGTAGATATTTTAGAACAGTGGTTCTCAATATTGTTCTCTTGTGTCCCCTTTCTTAATAAATGTTCTTTTGTTGCCACCCTGGGATTTTAAAACATGCTTGCCAATGTTCTTTAAGGCATACTATTGCATAAAGAATGAAATATCTTCCACATAGTCATCGTGTGAGGCTATATGACGGCTAAGGTACCGGGTTAAAATCCGTCCGCAGGCAATTGTATATCCAGATCGTTTTGAAAGGAATTACAAATTAATGAATATAAATACTGCCACGAAAATCACTACAACAACAAAAATGGATTGATGGCTACATCCTGAACAGGATGTGCAACCAATGTTATAACAAAAATAGTTATCTTACTGTGGCTCCACTAGTTGGGTTCACAGTCTCAATGTTTAAACTTTTTATGCTTGACTACTAGCAAAACGCTGGACTCTCCGGAGGGTCATATGACCCACGATGCTAATCACCGTTCTAGAATATATCATGTCATCAGGAGAAGATGTTAAAATGTTAGACCACAAATGTTAAAATCAATTATATTGGCATAAGTCAACTGTCACACAGGATAGAGGAAGAAGATCAATTAACGTCTCCGCAATGTGATATTTAACACCTCTTGTAATCTATTTTATTTTGTTAACTGTAACAACAGTCATTTTATCTTGAACTATTGCGTTATTAACATTGTTTCAGGTGAAATTAAGTGTCTTTTTTTAATAAGCTCATTTCCATATTTTATATTGTACAATTGTCTGACAGCACACAATTGTGTGAATATTGGTTTTAAGAAAGTGTTTCTATTTTTGTGTTTCCTATCCAACTTCTGGAAATATAGTGATTTTCCAAAAAAATGTTCTTATTTTGTTCTCATTGTGTTCTTCCGTATTTTATAGTGTACAATTGTCTGAATTGTGCACACAGTTGTGTGAATATTATTTATGTTTTTTGTTCCTGTTTTTATATTTCCTATCCAACTATAAAATATACTGTATAATTATTTTCCACAATGTTTTTTCCAAAATGTTTTTTCCAAAATGAAAAGCTTTTTTATATTTTAATATCAAATATTTTCAGGTAACAGCTTTCTTGTAACAAAGACAAATCAGGACTACCCCACACTCCAAATGTCCAATATTGTGTTGAAATCCACACTGTAATATAGTGTAACCCACTTAAGTGTCATATAGCTCCAGATGATAACATCTACTGTAAATGATTCATTATTTAACTTGAGCAGCGGTTACACTTAAGACTAGTAGTTCTCAATCTCTTTTGGACCCTGACCCCCCATTTGGAGCAATTGATTTTGGTGACATCTCAATCAATCAAACACGTGCCAAGCTAGTTATAGTTATCGTAAGCGATCATGCTTCTCCACAACTCTCTGTCAGTTGTGTTGTTAATAAGTTCAGTTGGTATCTTTTTGTGCCACAATGACAACGCATCCAGAAATTTATCTCGTTGATTCTGTCTCTCTCTCTCTCTCTCTACGAAAATTCATGGATTCTAAATAAATTATTGTAATCTTCTTCAAGAATTGTTACTATATACCGCATAAAATATCTTCAAATGTTCATATAGGTACATTTTTGTTCCCCCTCCCCTCCAAGTCACGCCTGTATGCCCCGATTTCAATATTTTACTCTGTGACACTCTTCGAAATCGTTGTGATTCCCCGGAAGGCAATAGCGGCCAAGCTGAGAACTACTGCTTTAAAGTTTATGATCAGATTAAAAGGATAATAGTCAGCAGACAGCATCTACTTACGTGTCACTTCTCTTTTGTATCTTAAATTCTCATATTTGTGAATCACTCAGGGAATTCTGTACAATAGTCCTGCTCCTATAATCAGTTATAAAGCTGATTGATATATCGGTTCATGTTAGGCATATGTGGCCTTTTTTTTAATGGAACAAACAAGTCTCGTAAAAAATATAACCGGCATTAGTGTACGAAACTCAGTAGGGGAGATACATTGTATTAACCAAAAAATTACATTTATTGTGTCCCTTTATTTGAGCGCATTTGAGGAATATAGCTTGGAGGGGAGACAGTATATTTATATTTTTAGGAAAAGGGAGGGGGTATGTTTAGTTGTCTGGAGAGGAGTTAGCATTGGTGTTAGATTTGACATATTTTCACTAGCGGAATCTTAGTGAATTGCACGCACGTGCTGATTTTTACATGCGTGTGCTGGCAGTGTCGTCTTCTATTGAATTTCCACGGTATGCGTCCATCATTACAGTCATATAGGGCCATTAGGTGGCTGTGACCACATCTTTTCTTGATGTAGCAGTCGCAGAGTCTGTAACAAACGTACATCATCTTTCTCTGCAGCTGATAAGCTCAACAAACAGAAATCTGCGATTGCATTAGTCATGTTGATTTAGTGTTTAGTCGTCTGCTAATGACGTGAGATTTCTGTGACGAAACGAAAAAAGTGCAAACTATAACAGAAATTGCATGGTTGTGCACATAAAATTAGAAAAGTTTAAAAAGTTGGACTTTTTTTTTCATGTGATGAGGCCACCACTGTTTTTTGCGTTAATTAAGTAATCTCCCTTTGATTTTGGTAAATTACGTTGTTAATGACGCGAAATTGTGTGAAAAAGATCACGATGGTGTCTATTGATTTAAATAGCACGGAAAACACGTTGCAGTTAACTTGCAAACACAATATGCACTAAAAAAACGGTAATATTATCATATAACATAAGTAGATATGTAATTGTGTACGGTTTTACTGCGGCACACATTATAGTTTTTAAGATATTGTAATGGAGAGTTTGATAAGAAACTACAACTTGTTTAACTCTAGGATTCGATGTATTCTGACTGACAAAGACTCGAGAGGGACACACCACATGCGACTCTCCAAAAACAAAAGCTGGGAAACCATACAAAACATATTAGAGACACACAACCTAGTAGACGCCT
Organism: Meghimatium bilineatum; assembly: GCA_034231615.1. Lineage (NCBI taxonomy): Eukaryota > Metazoa > Mollusca > Gastropoda > Stylommatophora > Philomycidae > Meghimatium > Meghimatium bilineatum. The sequence continues at coordinate 27,653,873 of CM067320.1, read as the reverse complement.
AAAGATCCTTACACCCACAGGGATTCGAGACCACACACAAACAATTCACATCATCAGCACGATTTCATGCAAATACTTGCTGAATATTCATTGCACATATCATTATTCACATTCAAACCAAAAGAAAGAAAATATCATTGACAAGGTGAGTATAAAGGACTGGTTTCTTGTGCTGATGTTTCTGTATTTTAGTAAGTAATTTCTCTCCACAAGTCCTGCATAAGTCTTGAATGTGTTTCTCCGAAGTTTGTGTCATCCGTATATATTTGGTTATGTGTACAGGTTGTAGTTATGACATGAGCTCAAAAAGTAAGTAATTCACATGAACAGCAGAAAATGAAATATATATTGTAGATAAACCTGCGATAGGAAAAAAATTGGATCATTTGTTAGCACTAGACTACACTTTTGTTTTTACTTGTTATGATGTTAGTGGGCGTTTCAATTCCCATACATTATATATGATTGGCTCTTACTTAATTTATGTGATATGGTAGTTTCTCCTGAAATTTAAACCCAGAACACTAACTCTCATCATTTTGCACTGCTTTGAGAAGTATCCAACTAAGGTGGAATAAATCCTACAATGTTTTGTGGCTTTCCTACATTCCCACACCATGCACAGCATGAACTACAAGCTTCTACTATCCTGTTGCTAAGCATTTTTTCATGTGATCCAGATGTGTCCATAACATTTAAGGTCTTGTCCATATTAGAAAAAGTGATTTGGTCGGCCAGATACACAATTTCTGCCATCCACGTACATTTTCCAATTATGGGGGAGGCTCACTATAATGTTTTCCTGATTTTGGGTTCTCATACATTTGTCACATCCAACGTAGGTTTGATTTTCAACAGATCACATGCTCTACCTGTTTATAGCAGGGCAGCAGTACAGACTGCTTGGACAATGGGCATTGCTGTAGCTATATTGGAAATTCATCAAAAATTAACTGTTGCATAATTATTGTTTTGATAAAGTTAATAGTGAAAACATTAAGACATACATGGAAATGTGGGGACATAAATACAATATTCATATCACAGTGTGTGAATAAATTATATACTATAAGCTTACCACTATAAATCTATAAAGAATTCATTATATCTATTCAATATGTATATCCTTGTTCATATTTGGTCTCATAATCCAGAATGTAAAATAGTGTATCGAATAATATGATAGTTCTAAACATTATCTCCATTATAAAGATAATTATGTAATTCTCTGTGTCTTTCTTAGGTTCGTCAATGAATATTTTAAAAAAAGTTGTCAATGTTTTATTATATAGGCCTATTGATGTTGCATTTTTACACAACTGTCAATCTTATCTGCTAAGTATATTATAAACATATTTCTAAATTATGCTCAGCATTAAAATTCATACTTAGAAAAGTAAAATGGATGAAAACTTCAATATTTGATTGCGGCAGTCTTTAATCTTTAGTGGGGTAGTAGGTAGGTACCATAATTGTCAGATGGAAAAAGAGGACGTTTAGACGTGTGCTTTTAAATCCTTTAAATTGTGTGTGAAATATCATAATCAGATAATATTGTTTTTAATAGGCGACAACTACAGTCCATTGATTTATAGTTGTGATGGTGCTTGACAACGTGAAACGACAGTGTACTTCCAGCTGCAGAAACAGAATTGTCGCTTCTCGAAACCGGCGTTACGAAAAATTTGGTAACTTTAGTATATGAAGTAGTTCTGCGAACACTCTTCACATGCTTCGACGTTTCCACGTGTGCCTTTAAATCCAGCGCACCCTTATTGGCAACAGAAATATAAGTTCCGCTGCCGCATGTCAAACATTCAGTTTCCCAGTCATATCGGCCTGCACGAAAACCTGGATAGTTGGTCTTCAGTGTGTCTGTAAATAAACACGTTTGTTTCGGCATTTTATAAAATCTTATTTAAAAACAAAAATTTAAGTTTAATTTAAATTCAAAAATTTATTAATTAATAATTATCACTAACGAATTCATGTTACCGTCTGGCTGTGTGAAATGCGTTATGTTAACGAAAAATTGAAAACGGCTAACAGAACCGGAAGTTCTGATGGCGTTCAGCTAAATATAGGTGGCGTGCGTGTTTATTTCACGATACGTAATAGATTAAAGTATATAGCACAAAAAAGTAAGAAAGTATCCATCGATCGGGCACGGACGGACGGTCGAGGACGGAGAAAAACCCGGACAAAAGCCATTTTTCTGAAAATCCGCCCGGACTTTAAAAAGAGAAAATAAAAGAGAAACCCAGACGTATGGTAATCCTAGTAGTAGGCCAATGGAATAAAAAGCTGAAATGAAACAGAGCATCGGGAATAGAGATAATGAATGATTCATTTTCATATCATTGCCATCAAGAACATTAATTATTATAGGGTTAATATCATTATAATGTTATAAAAACATACGTAATAAGTGTTTCTGTCGTGATTTTTTAAAACAAACAATAGTTTTAGGTACACATCCTTCGGCTTGATCGCTGAAAATTTGTGAATGACATAACATGTAGTAGTAGCTGTTTTAAACAAACCGGCCAATGGCGGGAAATTAGAAGGCAGGAATACATAAAATAGATCACTTACTCTAATCAAATTTTCATCAAGATATACTTTCTGTGACATAGTGCCACATTCGCCTAACACGTATCTTTAATGTCATGTCTGATATTTCTATTGTGAATGTATACTTCGAGATATATGTAACATATTTTACGACATCTATCGTCATATAGTATTACGCATCACAGTTTTCGGCAGCAGTATCATATCCAGCGTTGGTCAAGCTGAGTTGCGCGTAAACTTCTGTGAGAGACCAACGGCAGTAACGATTTCTGTACAGAAAGTAAACAAGCTTCATGCGTTACGTTTTTTATTATTGTCGTGATTTTCGTTGATCACTATTTATATACTTGGAGTCGCATGCCAAGAAAAGCTACAGCCGACCAACGAAACGCACGAAAATAATCAAAATTTAGTCTATAGTGTCATGTTTCAGTACACAGGTCTTTACAAATCCAGGTCATGGTTCTGCGAAAGTAGACTAGTGGATTCCCCGATAAATGGGGATAAACATGCTATATTTCATACAAGCACGTAGATAAGGGTTGGGTTGTTGAAATATCCTGTATTATCAAATCTGAACGTTATTTTTTAGTACAAGGAATTTAGCCTAAAGGTGGGTAACTCCCCTCCCTTAACGAGTTATCACAAAGCAGTTGATAACTGGTTGATAACTGATATATCAACACACGCGGTAATACAGACTCTCAAAGCATGTTGCGCAAGGTAGAAAAGTTCATGCTAAGAAAAGAATGGTGGGACTTATTGAACAACTTCCGCCGAAGACGGATGTGTCGGGCCATTGGCGCAAATAAAACGGCGGCACAACGCATTTCCATTCTCTGGACTACATCCTGCTAGAAATCTAGTAGGACAATGGTCTTGCTACAAGGGAGATCCAGCAGGAGTTTGAGAATGAACGATGAAGAAGAAGATTGAACAACTCAGTTGTTCAGAGCATTACATGGATATACTGCCCTGGTCATTCTGGGGTCAGAGGAAACGAGAGAGCCGACTTACTGGCAGGCAATGCGGCGATAGACGGCACATTGCTGAGAAGAGATAAAGCAGATTTAATAAAGGCAGTAATAAATTCATTTCAAGATGCAGACGATGTCAATGAGGTTGAGAACGTACACATACAGAGAATGTTAGAAATGGGAGTATCTAGAGGTGAGGGGAGGAAAAGTAAATTTTTTGGAAAGTCCAGAAGATCACACAATCAACACCTGACCGGAACTATGAGTCTACATACACTGGGATGGCTGCTGGAGCGGAGGTCGGAGCACTTATGGGAATGTCCCGCGTGTTGTGAAGCCTGTTTCTAATCAAGAATCACATTTCTCATCAAAAAGTGAATCACACACGAAACGTGCGAGTGACTGTTTTTTAGATTAAATCCCCTCTTTACTGAAAAAGTATGTACGGAGTTTATTTCATAGTTGTATTTTACATTAACGATGAAAGTAAATGAACTTAAAGAGAACAAGAAGAGCATTGTTGGCGTGCACTCAAGATGGCATTTACTGACCTATCCCTGGACACGTTAATGGTTTGGCATTTACTGACCTATCCCTGGACACGTTAATGGTTTGGCATTTACTAACCTATCCCTGGACACGTTATGGGTTTGGCATTTACTGACCTATCCCTGGACACGTTATGGATTTATGTGAAACATTATCTTCCATTTCATACGAAAACAATGAATATATTGCTGCAGTGTTTATCTTCTTACACATGTCAGCAAGCTTTCTCTTATTTAACAAGTTTCAAGAGTAAAGATAGAAATCTTGTTCTTTTATTTGAAGATGAAATCCGCATGTGGTTTTTATAAAGTTCGATTTCATAAGTTGAGTATTTATGTACCAAAAGATAAGGAAGTCAGTCAGATTAGACAAGTAAATTGTATTGTACAAAATGACATCACAATTACATTACTAACTATAGAAATTCACAGTAAAGAGCTGTTGTCAATCATTCTCATGATTTCTTGTACAGTATTTACAAAATCCGTCTTCTTATAGTATAGTCTTGCATGCTGATCTTACACAGTCACTCATATTTGATGTACGACTGATTATTTGTCGCTTTGCGTATATTTCGTGTCGCCAGCCAATCAAAAGCGCTGACAAAGTAATATATGTCAATATAAGTGAGGCTCTGTAAGATCAGCGCACAGGGCTATCCTGGAGAAGGTTCTGAGGAAAAACGACAAACATCCGACCCTTACTATGACGAAGAAGCTAGAAGTATTATTTTTTTCAAGATGTCCGTGATAAAAGTCAGCGCGCGTTCATCTATGTGTATGTGTGAGTACGTGAGTGCAGCGCGTGCTTTTACCATTTTACATAAAACGCATAACACTAGAAATGATGTAAGAAATATTATCCTTGATCAAGCAACATTTAACTGAGTAATAGCGCAGCCTGTGTTAATCAAATCGATATGCCTAGGTACACAAACCTGTTGAGGTAAACACTAGTCAGGTACAGGTAGCGACACTCGAAATAAGGTTGCAGTTTGACCTTACGACTAAACTTTAATGTACATAGAAATGTGTGGATAATATATTCTCAGGACTATCGTGGGATTTGGTATCCAAAGGACTGATTTTTTCCAACAGATATATGCCTAAATATATTGCTCTTGTTTGCTGTATTTATTCCCGAATGCAGAATAGCTATTGTAAGTACGCAACATTCAATCTGATTTTTGGGTCTGGTGGTTTCACTAATACTTTTCAAAATACGCACGAACATAATAATAGTTATAATGATGATGATAATCATTAGACATATGCAGTATATGATATTGCATTTCAAATATTGCTGGATTTTAACTGACCACAAGTATTTTTTTAGTTTTCTTCTTCTTCATCGTTCGCTCATACGACCACATTGAGTTCTTTTATAAGGGTGATGTTCTGTCTCAAGAGGAGCACAGTAGCCTCGCTGATAGTGATCTTGCTTACAGCTCGTGAAAAAAATCCTCGTGAATTTTCGCCTGAAATGACCCCACTCCTCCAGTCGAACCAACTGTAAGTGTGTACCTGACGCAGGAGTCAGGGAATGTAAATACAACAATATGCGATACTAGACACTCCACCTAATAGTTATCACATAGCCTTAGTCTGCCCCTTCAGGCGGGAGTCACATCTGCACTCCTTTCAATGAGAGAACATGTCTTGGAGAACACATTCTACAGTCTGGTTGCCGTAGTATCATGGATATGTCTGTCTGACAAAGTTTCAATAAATCCTACAAATAATAGTTGGTTCTATAGTGTCCAATTCTAAGTCCATCGATTGTAACCGAGACTCTTCTAGGTAGTAGTGAGTAGTCATCATCCCTCGGATCATTTTCCGGATATCTCTTTCAAAATTTATTTCCTGAACTTGTGTTTTATTTACATTTTCCGGATATCTCTTTCAAAATTTATTTCCTGAACTTGTGTTTTATTGACATTTTCCGGATATCTCTTTCAAAATTTATTTCCTGAACTTGTGTTTTATTGACATTTTCCGGATATCTCTTTCAAAATTTATTTCCTGAACTTGTGTTTTATTGACATTTTCCGGATATCTCTTTTACAATTTATTTGCTGAACATGTGTTTTATTGAAATTTTTGGATATCTCCTTTACAATTTATTTCCTGAACGTGTGTTTTATTGATATTTTCCGGATATCTCTTTTACAATTTATTTGCTGAACTTGTGTTTTATTGACATCTTTATTTCATCATATGAATTATGTCTTCAATTTTCCATATGCATTAATTCTATTTGAACAGTTCATCAGCCTCTTAATTTCAGTGAATGTTATTATACTTTGACTTTGACGGAATAATTACAAACTTTTATCAGTAACTCTGGCAGTACTTACCGTATGAAACAGTTGCACGACAAAGTACGAGGTGGGACTGTCCCAATAACGCTACGTTGTCGACACATGTGCTGTGTTACTTAATGATGTACAATGTATCTATAATATCGATGTACACTGATTTACATTGATGGCAACATTACGTGTTATTAATTTTGGGTATTTTGTACGGATGTCGCAAACGTCTGAACATGACATTGGAATAGGCCGAACAGTTTACACAGAAGGATGCTTACAGAGTGGCAGTGATATCGTAGATTCGTAGGAAGCCCAGATTGGTGTGGATCTTGCACACTGCCTGTTCACTTTCTTTTGCTTGCTATTTGATGTCTACTGTCAGACATGTCTTACGCGTGAACTCCACCGTTGTCTGGAGCTCTTCTTTGGCTCCGTATATCTTTGCTTGGTGGGTTGAACCAATGGGCCAGCACGTTTCAACAATTGTTCATAATAGGGATAGTTCTGCAGAATATGTGCAGAGGTATGTTCATCTGTTTCATAAGTGCACAGCGGTGTGCCATACAGTCGTGTTTCATAAGTGCAAATTGGTGTGCCATACAGTCGTGTTTCATAAGTGCACAGTGGTGTGCTATACAGTGGCATCATATGTATGCGTTTGTTCAGTCTATTGTGTCATGTCCCTACCGATTTAGAAAGTGATAGGCGTCGTTTGTCATATTATATTTACTTCTGATGGTTTTTATAGCTCTTTTTTTTCTTGATATGAGTCTTAAAAGTGTCTTCCTGCATACACTCTCCTCCGTCTTTGGAAAACTCATTGGCTCACACATTTTCCGGAGTACCACAATGCAAAGATACACTCTGAAGTACAGTTCTACTCTTTTTGTTCTCGCTGTGTTGTTGAGTTTGTCTATTACGTGTTGTGTACCACCCACGAGAAACTGCACAGCAAATAGAGAATCTGTCAAGATGATCACTTATTGAAAATCAGAGACAGTGTCAATCAATAATAAATGAAACTGCTGTAAAAATGCATTATAATAGTATGTATGCAAAACACAAGGTAGATCAGCTTCACAATGCATGCACAGACTATTGGATATAGGTATGAAAAATACTGATAACAGTATATGAAACAGTTTCAGTGTTTCAACCTTAATGTCTTTTTCAAGAAAATGCAGGACAAACAGTGTGCAAACAGTAAAAGAATAGGCACCATCACAAAAACTTTGGACGGCAGATATTGAACAGCAGAGACATCCAAGGTAACAAAGACGTACGTATACATAAGCATTGTCATAGAGACATGCATTAAATAAAATGGGGAATGAGAAGAAAATAAAACATCCATGCATGAAAACAACATTCCCGACAACACATCAGGGGTACACTATACAATGAAAATAGACAACTTTGAATGGTGTCATATTGAACACATGTCTTTCATTTAATATTCAGTGCACAGCGGCTTTATAGACACCATGTATATGTTTCAATGTTTAATATATTTTAGCATAATATTACTAAACACATACCATATCTAGGCATGTTATTTTCTATTTAGTCTCCTTCCCAGCAATTGACAAAACACGTGTATGATGATAGTTTCTGTTCCGTGTTAAACTCACCCTGTAGTTATCACGCCTTAAATATCCAGTTCTACTCTGCCTTAAATATCTAGTTCTACTCTGCCTTAAATATCCAGTCCTACTACCTGAAATATCCAGTTCTACTCTGTCTTAAATATCTAATTCTACTGTTGTTTCTAAAATTTCATTTTCCACTTTGAATTTGTTTTCAAATTACTAATTCTTGAGACTAACGGGAATTGAACCAGTCCGTTCTACGGCACCAAATCGCCTAGCAACAATTGCACACGCGTTTTTCAGTACTTGACCAACCGCATCTCCTAAAAAAGATGCGATTTCATCAAGCCATTCAAATCGTGCACACAAAGTCACCCGAACGGACCAATCGAGACAAGGACTATTACAACAACAACAAACATCCCGTACAGGTATTGAAATATCCTCAGTAACAACAAACACATAACAAAATATCCGTATTAGTTATACAAGGGCCGATAGGTCTTCTTGTAAACATGGATAACATATATAGACAATACAATTTTGCTTCAAATAATTGTTTATACAAGTAAATTTAAGTAGGAAGCCAGAGGACAATTTTTAAAAATTCTTGAGACTAACGGGAATTGAACCAGTCCGTTCTACGGCACCAAATCGCCTAGCAACAATTGCACACGCGTTTTTCAGTACTTGACCAACCGCATCTCCTAAAAAAGATGCGATTTCATCAAGCCATTCAAATCGTGCACACAAAGTCACCCGAACGGACCAATCGAGACAAGGACTATTACATCAACAACAAACATCCCGTACAGGTATTGAAATATCCTCAGTAACAACAAACACATAACATAATATCCGTAATTACTAGTGGATCGCCCTGACATTGGGGTAACTCTCTGTGCATGAGATGAAGAGATTTCTGTTTAATTCTTTCCTTGGTACTAAATGTCATGTTCTATATCTCTTATCTACGGGCTTATCTGCCATGAACATCGCAGAATGAGAAAAAGTGGTGTTGGGTTTGGGGTCGTCTGCCAAATCAGTATATGGTCAGCATGGGGACCCGAAGAATACGTCAAGGTAGTTCAGGTGACACCCCACTCAGAAATCATTTTATTACAAACTCGATTTTGGAAAAAAAAATACATCAACACATTAAAAGAGGAACTTAATAAATAACTGACCGCCCCTCCCATCTCCACACACCTCAAATAAATCCTGCGGATGTACATGAATGTCGGTGATCCAAAATAGCATGCTGAAGTCTGATATACAGACTAGAGAGGTGCATATATCGCAGCCGCACTTTAAAACACGATACAATAATTTTCGGTCTCCCACTACACTCTGCTAACTGGCAGGGGTATAAGAAGAACACACACGTAAAGGAAGATCACAAAACCTGGCAATAAAACTGTATATGTAACCAGCTGTGCCTATCTAATCTTAATACTCTTTTAATTGTCTTGTTCCTATGGTAACTTAACACTTGATCTATGTATCTACGTTTGCTATAACAGAACACACATTTTCCACTGTATTCTGTAAGCTCGGTTGCAACAGCTTGGAATTCTAAATAAGGTTTAAGGCCGCAAGAGTAAAACATGGACAACATGAAAGTATATTATAGGCATCGAGTACAACAGTACGACACTTCCTCTTCTTATTCTTCTGCGTTCGATCCTAGATACCAGCACGCATATTCGTGTGATTTGAACAGGATAGCCTGAAGTACGCTGTGCTGATAGATTGAAAGCGATGATGCGTAGTTTGCACTTTTCAACCCAGAAAATCCGTTTTCGATAAACTTTTAATTCAAGTGAGCATTTCCAGCCTGTTACAGCCTACACATAAGTTCATCATCATCAAGTGCCGTCTCCGCAACGAAGGTTGGCTGCAACGTATCTCCAACATCTCCTGTCTCTTGTCTTGGTGGTGCACTCTGCTAGACTGTAACCTGTCCATCGTGTAATGTTACTCTCCCACTTGTATCTCTGCCTACCTCTTGCTCGCTTCCCTTTGACTTTACCCTCAAGTAAGGTCTTCAATAGGGTGTCATGTCTTTTAATGTGTCCAAAGTATTTTATGTGCCTGATCTTTATTTCTCTTAGTAGTTCTTTCTTCATATTAAGTGTTTTTAGCACCTCTTTATTTGTTTTCTTCTCTTTCCATGATGTTCTCCCTATTCTTCTATATACCCACATCTCAAATGCATCAATTTTGTCTTCTAATTGTTTATTTAGTGTCCATGTTTCTGAGCCATACATTAATATGGAATAGATGTAGCATTTTATAATTCTCATTTTTAACTTGTTTGTAATTTGTTTAGATATTAATAATTTCCTCATGTCATTGAAGGTACTTTTAGCCATTCCTATTCTCCTTTTAACTTCTGTTTCACATCTGCCATCATTTGTGACTATGTGTCCAAGATATTGATACTGTTTTACTTGTTGTAGTTTCTCTCCCTGTATGTTTATGTTTACCTCCTGTTCTTCTGTGTTTTTGCTGATTATCATGGTTTTTGTTTTTTGAATGTTTATATCCAGTCCATATTTATTACTTGATTTATTGACTTGATCTATTAGTCTTTGTAGTTCATGTTCACTTTCTGCTAAAAGAACAGTGTCATCTGCATATCTAATGTTGTTTATTATTTTCCCATTGATCTTGAGTCCTGGTATTTCTTCTATATTTTTAAAGATATTCTCTGTGTAGATATTAAATAGGCTTGGTGATAAAATGCATCCTTGTCTTACCCCTCTTCTTATTTCTATGTACGGTGAGTAGCTGTTTTCACACCTTATTGATGCAGTTTGTTCCCAATATATATTTCTAATCAGCCTGATGTCTTTTCCATCTATGCCTATTTCTTGAAGACATTTGATTAATTTTTCATGTTGGACTCTGTCAAAGGCCTTGCTGTAGTCTATGAAGCAAATATAGATACTTTTTTGGACTTCTATATATTTATCTATCACTAGCCGGATACTCAGTATAGCTTCTCTGGTTCCTTTGTTTTTCCTAAAACCGAATTGTTCTTCACCGACCTCCATGTCTATCTTGTTCTTAATTCTTTCATGTATTATCTTGAGAAGTATTTTAGTTAGATGGCTCATTAGACTTATTGTTCTATATTCTGTACAGTCCACAGCCCTGGGCTTCTTAGGTAGTGGTATGAATATTGATGATGTTAGGTCTTTAGGTATATGTCCTGTTTCGTATATGTCATTGCAAATTTCTGTGATAGTATCTACACCAAATTCATTTAGAGTTTTTATTATGTCTGCTGTTATGTTGTCAGAGCCTGGAGCTTTTCCACATTTTATTGAATTTATTGCATGTTCTACTTCTGATTTCAGTATTGCTGGTCCATCATTGTTGTGTATTGTTGGTTTTTTGTTCCGTTGGTCGTCAAACAGTTCTGTTACATAATCTGCCCATCTTGTGAGTGCTTCTGTTTTATCAAATATTATTTTACCATTTTTATCTTTTATGCAGCCACCGCCATTAATAGGATTTTTCTTATTTGTGATCAGCCTTATCTCCTTATGCATTAATTTTGTCTTCTGTTGTATGGACATCTCCTCTATTTCATTGCATTTTGTTTCTAGCCATTGTTTTTTCGCTGTTCTGCACATGTTACGTATCTCCTTGTCTATACTTGAGTATTTTGGTGTATTTTTAGCTTTCTTTCTTTCTGTCATTTTCTCTAATATTTCATCTGTCATCCATGTTTGTTTGTTCTTGGTATTTCTTGTTGGTAAATTTTTACTTGATGTTTGAATACTTTTCTTTAGGCTTTCCCATTTATTGTCTATTTTCTCTTCTGGATTTTCCCTTCTGTATTGTTCCATGCATTCTATCATTAGATGTTCATATCTATTCCTTACATCTACAAGGTATTTTTGTTGTATGTCTGGTTGTTTTAGTGCTGATGCGTCTATCTGTGGTTCTTGGATTCCTCTATTTACTATCTTTTTAAGTTTGACATTTATTTTGCACATCACTGGATTATGGTCAGAGTTGATATCTGCACCTGGGTATGTTTTGATGTTTTTGACACTATTTCTAAATCTATTGTTAATCATAAGGTAATCTATTTGGTTCCTCTTTCTGTCTCCATAAGTAACACATAAGTTACTAGGCGACGAATATGCATCGACTTTGTTTGTTGTTGTTTGTTAGAGAAGACAGGCTATGTTAGTTATATCAGGCTGTGTTGGCTTTTATCTATGTGTGACCTTATAGTCTGGGACAATTAAATAACCGTGTGTGCAATTATTGCCAAAGAAAATCCAAAGTACCAGGCGCCTTCTGTGGTACGGATTTCTCTGTGCAAGCGGCTGGAATAGCTGTGGAGAAAACCTACAAAATAAATAGACGTCCTGAGAAAAACTAAAAGCCCTGAGAAGAACCAAAAGTTTTGAAAAGATTGGGTGGGATTCTTGACATTAGCTAGAGTATCACCAGCTGCAACATCGTCTAGGTGACTTGACGCCCTGAAAAGAGCACTGAATGGAAATAGATAAGATAGTTTTGGCTCTATGAGGATTTGGAGACTCGGGATGGTTTAGATAAGAAATTAATAGAAATAACTACAAACAATAAGACGAAACGAAAACTGTACTGGACAGCAAGCACAGAAATAACACTACAACAAGCAATTACGTATTTGTATATTTAAAAAAATATCTGTTAGTTTAGTAAACCTTTTTATTTTGAACTTTAGTTCTGGTGATAAATCGTTTAATTAGTTTTAGTCTAAATACCGGTACATAGACTTGGCACATCATGGCGAAACATATTTTCTAGGTTATAAAGGATTTTATTATTGAATAGTAATTTTCTAGGTTTTCTATATGATGGCGGAATTTATGACAATGTAGTAGAAAATGTACAATTGTATTTTCATCTTCACAGACTTCAGATATTGGTTCTAGTATTTTATTTAATGAGGTTCCTAGTCTAAATCGTAGTAGATTCCTATTGGCAGGGATTTTCAACTATTTAATTTGACTGGTTCTAGAGGATCCCTTTAACAGAGCATGTGCATTTCTCCCATTTCCACTTATGTCCCATTTTTATATCCACCACTTTAGTATTGTGTTCCTTATTATGTTCCTTATTTCAGATCTGCCATGTCTTAAATTTATCTCAGTTCCGTGTTGACGTCTTTTCTTTGCTTCCTTGTCCGCTGCCTTATTTCCTGGTGTTCCGACATATGCTGAAATCCACATTCGATTGCCCTCTGTACCAATATGATTTAAATTTGTTGTTATGTGTACGATATCTTCTACTATATCAGGTCTTTGACTATCATGTTTATTTTGTATAACATGGAATGATAATAATGAGTCAGACAGGATTGTTACTTTTTTCGGAGGGTTATAAGTTATCATTTATAATGGTATAGTATTGCTACTGGTTCAGCTGTGAATATTGATGTTTGTACTGTTATTTTAAAGCCCTTCTTGAGATCCTTTCCGGGTATCACAATTGCTGCACTCGTTGGACCTTCCTCTCCTTTAGACCCACCTGCACATACTTGAAGACTATTTTACATATATAGTTTATATATTTTATACTATATTATATATATATATATATATATATGAAATGTTGCCTTTGCCTGAACAATTCTACATTTGATTTATGTTATACATCTTCCATCAGATGTTATTAATGCACCATATGAATATGTTGACTTGCTTTAGACTGATCTCATCTACATTAATGTTATATTCTGGTAGGTATCCAATCTTTGACATTACCACAACTTCAGTTTTTCTTCTATTCAGACTGAGCCCTTTCTTGTGACTGTCTTTCGCAATAATATTAATAATTTCTTGGAACTGTGCTTCATTTTCGGCTATCAAAACTATGTCATCAGCGTATCGTATGTTGTTTATAATATGCCCTCCAACTGGTATTCCTGGCAAATCTTGTATGGATCTCATTATTATTTCACTGTATACATTGAAAAGATCGGATGACAGCACCCTATCTTATTTGACCCCTTGTTTGTTGCTTTAAAATGCTTATATTTGATTGTCGATTCATATGGCTGCTCTTTGTTGTTAATATATATATATATATATATATATATATATATATATATATATATATATATATATATATATATATATATATATATATATATATATATATATATATACGAGTATATATATATATATTCCTTATTATTCTCATATCTTTACCATTAATGTTTAAATGTTCCATAATTCTAATTATTTTTTCAAGTTTCACCTTAAGCATTATTACATAAATACAAAACTGACTTCCGGGACCATAGATACTTTTACAATAAGAGAGGAGTAGAGAGGTTACCAAAATTCTAAAAAAGAGACGGCCATTCGTCCATTGTCTTGCGCAGTTCTTTAGTTTTTATGAGAGTTTGGTGACCTTATTTTTAGAAAATCGTTAAAAAGTGCTAAAATTGATGTTCTGACTTCCTATGGAGAAGTGAACCCCAACCCTTTCCCCATTATTTACTAGCTTGCTGACTTCATTTTTTTATAGGGCACACAAGAACGCGTTTCAGATCATACACAATGATTGATTTAAGACACGGAATCCTGCCAAAGACGGATTTTTCGAGCCATTGGCTCACATATAACGGAAACGCAACACATTTCCATTCTCTGTACACATCCTGCTCCGAAATCTAGTAGGACCATTGTCCTGCTATAACAGAGACTCCGTGAGAGATTTATAATGAACGCTGAAGAAGAAGAAGAGGACGTGGTATGAAATAATTTAAGACCAGCATATAAGGCAGTATCGATACTGCAAACATCCGATAGCTGTAATATCGCACATATAAATACAGATGGAGAATATATACATGTACTATCTGTAATATGACAAAAACATTACATTCAAGGAAAGCATACGTAGACTCGCTAACATATATGCGCCATAACAAACATATGAGTTTATACGCCCCAGCAGAAACACATGAGTTTATACGCCCCAGCAGAAACACATGAGTTTATATGTCCTAGTAGAAACACATGAGTTTATATGTCCTAGTAGAAACACATGAGTTTATATGTCCTAGTAGAAACACATGAGTTTATATGTCCTAGTAGAAACACATGAGTTTATATGTCCTAGTAGAAACACATGAGTTTATATTTATTGTGGAATTTGTGTTTAAATAACATTTTCTCCGTATACTGAGGAATGCACGATTCAACCGCAGACGTAAGTCAAATTGTGTTATATTAGAGCGAAGGAAAAATAAATAATCAAGGTGGTTCTTCTTTTTCGTTCGCTCTCGTTTAACCACATCGAATATATCGTGTGATTTCCGCCGGGGAGCGTGAAGTACGTTGTGCTGCAAGTTCCACCGTAAAACTGTGTTATTTGCACCTCGGTTGGCCACTCTGTGATCTGGACGTCCGAGGTCCAGCACATCCGTTTTCGTCATGCCTTTAATTCGGGTAGGCTTCCCTAGTCCGTGACAGCCTGTCTATCTGTCGCCGGGCACGCGGGTATATAGTGACTCTTCGCCTAGACGATTGTCGTTCACGTCTATCTCGCACGAGGTGTTCCACCGTCTATGAACTTCCTCGTGTAATTGGACGGACTGTGCCTGTGCCTAGAACTCAACAGAAGAGTTGGACCCTGGTTCTTTCGCCTTCTTAGCCGAGGTGTTGTTCACCGACATCATAAACCCCTCGCCCAAGTTCGAGTCTTACACCACGCTTTTGAGAGTAGGGCGTTCTCGAGATGAGCGACATTGTCCTTATGGCGCCTGAGCCCATCGGGTACTGAACCATTTCTCTCTGCAAATGTATTTCCGGTATAGGAAAGCTTGACAATAGAGTTGGGCCAGGACTGTAATTGTTGTCCCTTTTTTTGCCTGAGCCCATCGGGTACGTAACCCTTTCTCTTCGTGAACATGTTTCCGGTATAGGAAGGTTCGACGTTAAAGTTAGGTCAGGTCTTCTTGCTTTGCCGGACGCCCATGATTGGGTCTGGGTTTCTGCCTTAAGGAGAATAGGTAACTAGAAATCGTCTCGAGCTAACAGAGCTTGTAGTTTCCATTCCCTTGGAGTCTTTTCCCTTTCTATTTGCAGTTGGTGCTGCCCTCTAGCGCTGTTCTGCCCTTTCGCTGTACTCAGTATGAAATCTATTCGTCTCTCACCATGCATCAACTTTTTTTGGTACCTTTTTCCTTGGCCGCCCCTCCAATGCTCAGACT